>BSBK01000772.1:0-182500 GCA_027943335.1 Chamaecyparis obtusa | reverse complement strand
TAAATATATTTCATAGCCCCCAAGTTCATCATGCTAATGTATTTCATAGTTAATTTGTGGGCTCCCTATTCATCACCTTGTTGTTACCAATGAATTATATTAACTACATACAATATGATTATTAAAGTTTGATCTTTAATAATCTTACATAAACATAATGATCTTCTTTTCTCCTAAAAAACTCAACCCTAATACAAAGTGATCAATATTTTAGTGTCACATAATAGGTGATTATTTTAGATCATTTAATAATCACTTTGGAAGAAAACCAAATGTTCCTTGTCTTTCACAACAAAATCATCAAACTATCCATATAAATCTCATCCTTAAGATACACATGCAAGAAAATAATCTTAACATTCATTTATTTCAAATTAAAATAATATATACAGTAATGGATTAAAAGATAACTTAGTAATAAGATATTTTTTACTCAAATCAAATCCTCTATGAGATTAGACCTTTTCCACTAGTTGATGACCTTGTACCACTCTAAATTATCAATTATATTGAAAAATTTTAACACCCAATTACAACCAATGATATTTTCTTCTCTTGCAAAGACTAACAACATCTCAAAGTGTCAAAAATTTCAATGACTTTTAGTTCTTCTTGCATACAACCTACATTAAAGAATCACATCATTTGAAGATAGAGTATCCCTAAAAGATCTAGGTCCATCGTCAATAACAAAGAAAATACACAACAAAAATATGGAAAGTATATAGTGATTTATAGTTGTCAGCTAGATTTTATTATTTTTGGGATCTCCTCAAAATAGAAGGGATTCTTGTTTTGTACATCATTTTGTGAACTCTGGGTTAAACTCTATTTTTATTCTTCGTTCACTAATCCATCTAATTGTTCATCCACATGTGCATCTTCTTTCTTTTCTTTTATTTTATTTTTTTTCCTTAGTGCATTTTTTATAGCCTTTTTTATTTGGTTGTTCTTCATCTAAACAAGATTATAGACTCCTTGAAATAATATCTCTGGAAAGTAAAATATAAACTGTGTTAAAATATTCTAAAGCTTGCAATCTTCAAAATTCTCACTATAACTAATGAAGATGCTTTTTTTAACTTTTGGATCTAGTTTAGATAACTTTTTCTTGAATCACATGAGTATAAACCTCATGATCAAATATCCTTAAATGTGAAATTGAAATGCTTCATAATAACCTTTTCCCAAAAGAACTAATCTAGGTATGTATGTCATGCCCACAAATTTCTTAGGCAAGAACCCAACTGCAATAACCTTTTTTTTTTTTATTTCCAGCTTACTAAAATGCTAAATAATTAGCTCAAATTAAATCTTACTAAGTTTCCCTCATCATGCAATATTTAACAACAATAGTAAACATGGTTACTTATTTTTTTTATTTTGAAGCTTCAACATAAGTAAAGACAGATTTCCTCTAAATACATTACTCATACAACAGGTTACAAATGGAATCAAATGAAATACTTCAATAGAATTTCCACAATGTCATTTTTTTTTTTTTAAGGACAACAAGAATACATTATTGCAATATTTCCTATGATACAAAACTAGGAAGCATGCCTTTCCTTCCACACAAAACACATTTATCCAAGGGCTGCAAAACATGAGATACCCTCAACTTAAACTTGCCTCAAAGATACCAACACACCCAAAACCTGCATATATAAAAAAAAAATAGCATAACCATGGGTGCTCTCCACCCTACCATATGGCATCATGAGGCGCTCAATATGCCCTAGCCAACCCCCGAGCTTGGGGAACCATGCTAAGGTAGGAAAAAAATACATAAGACATAGGGCACATACATTCAAAACACATATTTCACCACATAGGACTACACAACCACATCTTACTCCCATTATGGATTATCACATTTGATCACTCATGGATCCATCAGGAGGGTGAGGGACACCTTTTTTTACAACCCTTCAAACTCAAGAAGAAAGCAAGAAAGAATCAACACCAAAACTACAAACAGATTTCTCACAACACTACAACCACCTTCACAATAACATTGAACACTTCATGGAGAAAGGAAAACTTGCAGCCCATGAGCATACACAAAAACATACATAAAAATGAAAATGGATGAAGCACCAACCTCTCCTCCAAGCCTACACAAAATGTAGTTCCTCTTTCCTCTCTCTAGCCATCCCTCCTCCTTAGTCTCCAAACTCTGTCTCTAAAGATAGAGAGTGGGTGAATAGCCCAAATGTTTCCCATACTCTCCTCTAAATTGGAATCTAACACAAACCCCCAAAATTCCTAGGAGAAGAGGCCTATCCTATTGGCTGACCTTCCCAAGACTTTTTGAGAAGAGAAAAAGTTACTTACATCTTTCCCCAAAATTCGTCACACTCTTCCCAAGCATTTTTTGAAGGATGAAAATTGAGTCTAAAACACTCAATGTGTCCTAGAAATACCCCCAACCCCATAGTACACCGTTGGGGCAAGTCAAAACCATCCTAAACTACTCCCTAGGGTCAATTTTAACTCTCCAAAAGCCCACTCCAAGAAGACTCACGAAAATGAGTGATGAGACTACCATCAAGGCTCCCTAACCAAGAAAGCACACCTAGGGATACTTATAGGTCACTCAAGATTACACTAACTAAACCCACCCCACATTGACATGCCATGTCACATCACTAGTGTCAAGTGACACCACATAAGGAGTACATCACAACACAACACTTGGCATGCCAACAAGGAAATAACAAATAACATCTCACATGATTTATAGAACATAATTTACAAATAAAATACTTTTACATTCAAGGTCATTCCCTTCTTAGGGTTGACCTTGATCCCACAGGGGTTCTCACAATAATTCCTTAGCAATGGTTCCCTGCAGTGTCCATGGTTATCCACCTACACACTTGTAAAAGTATCAGTAGTCCAAGATAGGTTGTGCATATAATCCAATTAAAACATCATATAAATCAATCTCTATAATTAGAAAAAATAGATCAACATATTACAACATCTCATAATAACCTTCACATGTTTAAATCTACATTTTCCATTTATGAAATAGAGAAATCAACATGTATCTAGCAAATTGAACACCTATCCTATCTTGTTACATGACTCAGATCCACATAACCTATACTCATATATATTCTCTAACCATAATGCAAAGCATAATTCATTAATTCAATCAGTTACATATATCAATATATGATTTAGGATTTCAGTTCCCTATATCATTTCATTTATAACCTAACCATAAGTAGGTAAAACATAACCCAATATAATTTGATATCCACACACTTAAGACTTCCATACCAACATGCAAGAATGTATCCTATTAAAATATCATTATCTCAATTCATCACAAGGAACTCAACTAATATGCTTGATCCTAGTATACACTAATCCAACCTAAATCAAGACAGCCTTGGACTATGTTAAGCATTGACCCTAACATTATAAATTCTGCTATACCACTATGCAATTCCTACATAATGAAATATGTTAAACATTCTCTCTCTATTGAGTCATCCTATCATGTAAGCACATATATGCATCTTCATGTTCTATCACCATGATAATTTGCCAAAAGTAATATTACTTCAAAACAATATATCTTAAATTAACATATTCCATGAATTTGTTTAAAAATGAAATCTATTTTAATTAAGCTAACGAACTATAGTCAAGATATCTAAGAATTCCATATGCAATCTAAGGAGAATTTTGCAAGAAGTAAAATTATTACTTACCAGAGTGTTCTTACCAAGATGAGGGAAATGGAGGGGTCCTACAATGTATCACTTAGCATGCTTCTAACTCTTTCCATTAAAGTTTGATTCATTCTTTCTACTACCTCATTTTTTGAGGGATAATAAAGTGTAGCCTTTTTCAAACAATATTTGCATACTTACAAAACTTATCAAAATTGATTGTAGAAATATTCACCAGCATTGTCAAATCTCAACACCCCTATAATCCAATTACTTTTCAACTACAACTTTAAATTTATTAAACTTAGTCAAAACTTTAGGTTTCAAACAGATAAAATAAATCTAGGTATATCTAGAAGTATCTTTAATGAATGTAACATAATAATAAGATTTTCCCGTAGAACCCACATCTAGTGCACCAAACACATCAAAATATATTATTATAGCAATCCCTCAACTCAGTAACTTCCACTAGAAGTGAAGATATGTTCTACTTCCCAAACATATAATGCTTGATTATTTTTTTCAAAAGAATAATAAAAAAATTTATCAACTTTTTATTGATAGTGGTCCTAAAACATTTTTCAATTATTTGACCCGAATGTCTTTTATTCCCTCGGCTCAATAACTTCCACTAGAAGTGAAGATATGTTCTACTTCCCAAACATATAATGCTTGATTTTTTTTTCAAAAGAATAATAAAAAAATTGATCAAATTTTTATTGATAGCGGTCCTAAAACATTTTTCAATTATTTGACCCAAATGTCTTTTATTATAATTAGCAACCTAACAAGGGGGTTGACCCTTACACAACCATAGCTTGAAGGTGTCAAAGAGAACAACACTAAAATAGGGGTGTTGGCTTTTACAAACCATCAATGGCTTATTAACAACACACAAATAGAATAGATTTTGTCAAAGACAAAATACAAAATAAATAATACACTAGCACAAAAGATAGTAGCCCTCCTCAAGAGTGGGAGGGTTGCTCACTCACTGCTTATGGGAGTGTGAGTTTGAAGAACTATTTTTCCTTTTTTGTAGGACAACTGTCCAAATGATGTTGTCCCTAAGATCCCCACCACAAGGAGGGGCAACTTATTAAACTCCATTTGGGCATTTGTCAACACAATAGCCAAGGTGCTAAGAAATTTGAACATTATTAGCTAAAGCTTGGAACAGCGTATGAGAAGAAGGCGAAGAATGGTCCACATAGCCAGAGGGGGCCACTATTGGACCCAAATGTTGGTTCCACAACATGCATGCATTTTTAGTTTTTGTTACATTAGCATATTATAAAATTGTGGATGCTTTCAACCTAAATAAGGTCCCAATCTAAGATCATTTATAAATAAAGCTCTCTCTTGCCAAGACACAACCAAACTTCCAAATGTCACATGCACACCAAAATCATTTAAACTGGATGTATAAAGTAAATTTATTGCAAGTCCAAGAATATGAAAAACATCATTAAAGGGTTTAACCATTCCATCATTTAAACATAATGATACCTTTTCTTTACCAAAAAACCACAATATTGTTATCTCCTATGAAAACCTCTCCAATAGATTATGTTAGAATACCACTCCATGTAATAAGAATTTTGGTTCAATAGATATGTTGAGTTCTTTTTAGAAACATTCAAAAAAAATGCATGATACAATCAAATGGTCTTCTCGTCGAGGTTTAACCAATCTTCATCATACACATTCAATGACTTCTTTTCTTTTGAAACAAACAATCATTGATTATTTTCTTTAAATCAATCTTCCATCTTCAACTTCCACATTTTGTAATTAATACTATTGAATTTTTTAAAAGACATATGGGAAGAAAAAGTCATGGTTTTTCATCCTTTCTACAAATATACAAAACCACACAATGGAAAAACTATTGTAGGCAAAAACTTTCAATACTTAATAGAAAGGTATTCCTCTCTATGCATAACCATTCGCTCTCATACTAAAGTTTAAGAAATAAGGTAAAAATATTGCAATAAAATTTCTTACAAGTATATACAAATATAAATATGATTAGTTATCTGTAGTTACCATATTATTGTGTGATTGCACAACATAAATAAGAAAAATAAAATTAATAAACCCCATGAACATAGAATTTGTGTTAAAAATTCTTTTGGAAATAAACTCCACACGAGAAAGAGGAATTAACAAAGAGGCATGTCTAAGTCACTAGCACTCTCTTCACTCTAACAACACTTTAGTAGTACACATATATTTATAAAATAAACCTATGAAACTTCTATCGCATGCCTCTAATTTATACAAAAATGAGAGAAAAATACCACAAATAGCTTTTCCAAAATAATGCACCATTAAAACATGGTAAAATAAAAATAAAAATCAAGAGGCTCTTTTGAGAATGTAATGAACCATGAATAGTTAAAGTAAACTCTATACTAATAATAGATGGCATATTTGATTTGTGCATCCTCGATAATGGTCTATATCCCAAAGAAAACATTCAAAATCATGACCCAGTTCATAGGAGGCCCACCAACACTTTATAAGATGTTTCACTATTCAATTCACATTTTCTTTTTAAAAAATAGCTTTATGACCATTGCTACCAACTATCCCTTTTATAAATGTATATAACAACTAATTCCAAGATAATGGAACCAACCTTGCTTGGAAAAGTGGAAGGCACGATGTCTCCCGCTCGCGATGTCTCTAATCGCGTTGTTTCCACTAGGGTTTCTCCTGGACTCCCTGCGAACCAATTGTCTTCTCTGGATTTGAATGTTATTGATCCTCCTTTGTCAGAGTTGGTCATGATATAGGGCTTTTAGCTAGGGTTTTTGTCAGCCCTCGTGTTTGTTTGTCATTGGATTCCACAGGCCTTCCTACTTCATCATTTTTTGGTAGTTCCAAGTCTATTGTTGGGGCCTCTTCCCACTCTTCTCAACCTGCTCTTGCCTATTGGGCTTGGGTCTATGCTAGCTTCTCATGTTGCGGGGTCATCTTCTTTAGTCTCTACTGAAGCTTATCAGGTCTCCTCTGGTTTGTTGGTGGGGTATTTTGTTTCTATTGGTGCGAAAATGCATATTTCCCCCTCTTCTATTAAGGATTATGGTGGAAAGATTTCATGTGTAGTGGTGGCAGATGTTGTTGATGCTAGGGTTTCAAATATGAAGAAGAATGTTTCTGAACAAGGGTTTTTCCTTGTTTCTAAGCATTTATATGTTATGTTGGATAAGGAGACGGAGAAGGAAATAGATCATAACATCTTTATTTTCTCTTTTTATGCCTTATCTATCAGTTCTGGGGGTTTTGGCCAAGCCTCCCAAAACTACATGCCTGGATCACTCAACATTGGGGGGCCGTCTCTCTGGTATTGTGCATATTTTCCATATGGCTAAAGGTTTTTTTGTTGCTAAATTTGAAGATGTTGAGGATAGAAATAAAATATTGTGTGGTCATTTCTTTAGCTAGGAGGAAAGATTTATGCTCATGGTTAAGCCTTGGTATGCTAATTTCAACCCTTCTTTTGAAACATTCAATAAGATTCTGGTTTGGGTTTGGTTACCCTATCTCCATCTTCACTTATGGGTAGACTCTCTTCTTGAGGAAGTTGGGAATGCACTTGGAAACTTTCTAATGGTGGATGATGATTTGTCTGACGTTCTTCATTCTACTTATGCATGTATTATGGTAGACATGGACCTCTCTAAGGGGATTCCTGCAAAAACTCTAATTATATCTTCTAAAGGAAGTTGGGTTCAAACTTTAGACTTTGAAGGGATTCCCTTCAAGTGTAGAAGATGCTTCAAAATTGGGCATGTGGTGGCTCAGTGTGGATTTAAGAAAAAGAAGGTTGTTGCTTCATGGTGGAATGTTGCTTTAGAACATCATTACACAATTGAAAAGAAGAGATTCTCCCATGTGGTTGTGTAGGATCCTTTACATTCTTCTTCTCCTCCTTTGATGGTTCTGGATGGTGTCAGTTGGAACGCTGAGGCCTCTGCTCTAGTGGCTCATGTTGGGGTGGATTCTCTTGGGGAGGTTGTTGTGAAAAATTCTTTGCACCTAGCTACTTCTTCATTGGTAGGATCAGTTTATGGCATCTATGGGTTGGCTAGTGTTGTTGGTTCTACTTCAATTATATCTCAGAATTTTGTTGCCAGTGATAGGTCTAATGCTAGAGATAGTATTTTAACTACTGGCCCTATCTCTCAGGTTGTTTCTAGCCATGTTTCTTATTTTCCTGAGGTGCTACTGGTCTTCCTTCTTAGGGTGTTGGTTCTCCAACGTTGGATTCGTTGGCTTGGCAGGATATGGCTGCCAAGGTGGAAGATGGTTGGATTACAGTGAGAAAGAAAAAATCCAAGGCATGTATGGCCTCTTTTGATATGACCCTTCGATTGCAAAATGACAGGGATATAGGTAAAATCTTAATGGGTTTTGTATATGGGTTTGGGTTTAGAGACTTTTTTGGTCTTTTTAGTTCTTGGTTGCAGGATGGTCTTTTGTGCAACATTTGTTTTAGGTTGTGGGAGCTTGTTGATAAAACCCTTGTCTTCCTTGTTGAGGGCTTTCTTGCAATATCTTATGTAAGTCTTTGTTTGTGGGAGTCATTTGTCTTTCCTCTTGGAAGTCTTATGGGCTCTTGTGCCTTTGGTTGTCTAGTTCCTTCTTGATTATTTTCCAGTGACAACATCTTAGTTCTTGGGTTCCATATCTATTCAAAATTTGTCTGTAAAGGGTTTCAGGTCCCTTCAAAACCTACTTTTGCATTAATCAAAAACAACTAATTCCAAGATTCTTAAGGAAGAATAATTAGATTTTCTAATTAATTTAGGCATATTAAGACACTTTCCAAAAATGTTAAAGATATATAAGACAAACACAAAATTACAATATAATGACATGCTAATACTAATATACACTCCAACATTGTACAAGCCCATTTATTCTACATAGTGATAACTTATATTATATGCTTGCACACATTCCCTTAGAGTCACCTATTCCCTTAGATGAACAGGCACATAATTTCAAATCTCAATTCATCGTCATGGCATGGTATTAGTATTTCTTGTGATAACAAGGTAATATTTTAACCAAATATTTTCATGATTAATTCTTCCTGCTTATGTAAGTTCAATAAAAAATGAACTATTAAACCCACAATATAGGGTGATGCACATAGAATAGCCTATTGAAAGAAATGCTTTAGATGGAATGGTTTGACTTGGATGTGGCAATGTGAACATTTTGCCTAGATGCCTATAAGTTTGGCCCAATGTTTGGAGGCAATCACAATACAATGAAGTAATTTATGTCAAGATGTATTTAACTCTTTAATCTACATGATTTAAGAGATCTTCAATAATTTGGAATTTTTCGATGTAGAGTTTGAGTTGTATACAACTAGTGTTCCAACTAAGTTCCATTAGCCTTTAATTTAGAAATAACAAGTGAAATACATCTTGAATGAATAATAAAAGGTATAAAATACAATCAAAAGTTATTGATAAATTGTAAGAAATTATTATGATTTGATAATGTTACAGAATCAAATATAATACCTACACACAGCCAAACAGAAATTAAAACTATTGCCTTGATAAAATAAACCTTCAGTTTCAAACCAATACCCCACAATTTCATGAATAGAACAACGCCTTTAAAACTAGTCCCCAACCTAGAATTCTTCATTAGGTTTAAAATAGAATTCACCATAGTATCCAATGATTGAAATGTGTTAAATATTTTATATTGTATATCGGGTTTTTTATATATAAAATATATTTATTCTAATAGAGGCACTACCCTTCACTTGCACTAATTGATTTCGGTGTCTTTCAAATGTAGCCCAATACTGAATATAAGTATCAACATTGAGACATGTCTCTAAATGAGACATGCTCTTTTAATACTATAAAAAATCATAGAACTGATTCATAACTATCAATAAGTAAATTTATATCACATATTAAACATCACACATAATATAAGTGTCGATTACTTAATGCACATCACATAGTACATTACGTACTATGCACATAATAGTATTATGTGCGCAACACATAATACTATTATGTGTGCGACACATATCATATTAAGACCAATACAAATCGGTATAAATCTTAACCGATATAAATTAGTATCATTAGGCATTTAATCATATATATTTAATCGGTCAATTATAATATTATTATTATGGAAAATATCAAATATTATTAAATATGATTATATGTATTTGTATCAATATCAATATCAATATATATATATATATATATATATATATATATATATATATATATATATATATATATATATATATATATATATATATATATATATATATATATATATATATATGTATGTATATATGTATGTATGTATGTATACATACATACATACATACATGTGTGTGTGTATATATATATATACATACATACATACATACATACATGTGTGTGTGTGTGTGTGTGTGTGTGTGTGTGTATATATATATATATATATATATATATATATATATATATATATATATATATATATATATATATATATATATATATATATATATATATATATATATATATATATATATATACATACATACATACATACATACATACATACATACATACATACATACATACATACATATGCATAATTTGATTTTTTCTCATAATAATAGTATATCTATTTTATCTTATCGAAGCTACAAATATTACCACTCCCTCTTAGCTAGGGAAGATAAAAATGCACATCACAATAAGTTCATAAATTGTGAAAGTCTGTTTATCAAAGATATGGTCTGATAAGAAATATCAAATCTCATGATGTAATCAATAGAAACATATTCTCAATATGTGGATTGCCTCCATCGACGATTTTATCCACAAGTTCTCAAGTGGATTGCCTCCATCGATGATTCTATCCACAAGTTCTCAAGTGGATTTCCTCCATTGGCAATTCTATCCACAAGTTCTCAGATGGATTACCTCCATCAGTGATTCTATCCACTAGTTCTCAGGTGGATTGCCTCCATCGGCGATTCTATCCACAAGCTCTCGTGTGGATTGCCTCCATCTGCGATTGTATCCACAAGCTCATGAACTTTAGTGTGGATTGCCTCTATCAGTGATTCTATCCACACGTTCCCAGATGGATTGCCTCAATCGACAATTCTATCCACAAGTTATGATATGTTTAAATCATCACAAGATGTCTATCACAATAGAAGATCAAGTTATTGTAAGATCGTCACCTTCCAATAACTTTAACAAATACAAGTGATAATCATTTGGAAGTTGTCACTTCCTTATGATTTACACAGGGCCCATATAGTTATAAAATAACATTAGCATAATAATCAATAATCATGTCAAGATTACCTCAGAAGTGTTCCATCTTTATCAGTGAACTCCCTCTCAATAACAAGGTATCTTGAGTTTCTTTTAGAATACATATTTCTTTGAATACACATTTGAATTACTGACTTCAGCAAAAGAAGCTTGCAGTTTAAGTTTTTGAGGACACTTTCTTGCAGTGTGACCATATTTGTCACATCTAAAAAATTGTATTGTAGAGAGGTCTCTAGGTTTCTTGAACAATTTTTTATCATATGACTTCTTTCCCTTTTTCCTTTCCAAACTAGTGACGAGAACCTGAACATCTTCATTTGTGGGTTCCATGATTCCTCTAGATATTAGGTTACACTCTTCTTGAATGCAGTCAGCTTTTAGTCGATCAAATTTGGAGAGTTTGGCACAAGCACTTACTCCTTGTCTAAAGTTTTCCCATGAGATAGGGAGCCCATTTAGACTTATCATAGTTAACTCCTTATTATCATAAATGTGACCAATTGAAGAGATTTGATTCCTTAATTATGTTATCCTCATAAAATATGAGGTGGTAGTCTCTCCTTTATTCATTTTAATATTAGAGAGTTGATTTTTAAGGGTAAGGATTTTGCCGGTGTTGTTGATCTCAAACATGTTTTCTAGGGCTTTGAACATGTCATATGCAGAGTCTAACTTTGTGATGATAGGTACTAGATGATCTTTTACTCCATCTACTAATAATTCCATTTCTCTAGTATTGTCCTTTTCCCATTGATTTTGGTTGTCATTTCCATTAGGTTTAAGAGGATTTTCTATAATTGTTTTCAACTCAATCTTTCTTAGCATCATCATACATAGTTTCCATGATTCAAAATTTGAAGCACCTTCAAGTATGTCTTCGAGTCTAATTCCATTTGCAATTTTGTAGGTACAAGATTTTCAAAGGACTATATATATTTTAAAATCTCATCTTAATCTTTCTTCAATCTAATCTGATCTTCCTTTAAGCGATTAGGCTTTATAGACGAAACCTGGCTCTGATACCATGTTAAATATTTTATATCAGACTTTTTATATATAAAATATATTTATTCTAATAGAGGCACTGCACTTTACTTGCACTAATTGATTTCGATGTCTTTCAAATGCAGCCCAATACTGAATATAAGCATCAACAATGAGACATGTCTCATGTAGAGACATGCCTCTACGTATGTAGAGACATTTTTCTAAATGAGACATGCTCTTTTAATATAATAACAAAGCACAGAACCAATTCATAATTATCGAGAAGTAAATTTATATTACATATTAAACATCGCACATAATATAAGTGTCCATTACTTATTGCACATTGCACATAGTATATTATGTGCTACACACATAATAGTATTATGTGATTCGCATGTAATAGTATTATGTGTGTAGCACATAATACTATTATGTGTGCGGCACATATCATATTAAGACCGATACAAATCGGTATAAATCTTAACCGATATAAATCAGTATCAGTAGGCATTTAATCATATATATTTAATCAATCAATTATAATATTTTTATTTTATTTTATTTTTTATCAATAAAAGGCCAAGGTCCTATATATTATATAAAATAAGATGAATACACAGAGAGGTCTCTGTTCAAACGAGCACAAGTAGGAAAGAACAGAGAAGAAAACCTCCAGTGTAGCCTGAGACATAAGTCCTATTTGTTTTAAAAATTTACAAATTAAAAGAGGCATACCCCAATTTCTAAGTTTTAATTAAGGATGAACCCTTTCCATAAGTTCTTTGTTTTTTGAAATTTAAATACAAATGCCCCAAAAATTTGGGGGTCTTTAGAAAGGCATACCTTCCTTATGAATAATTTTAATTACAAATTCCATTTTGAGTTTTACATAAAAAAAGGTCTTGTTTTGTATGACCTTTTCTTTGTGTCTTGGCAAAATTGATCATTTCATCATTGTTTATGAATTCGGACTTAGATCAACCCACTTGGTATCCCAAAAAAAAAATTGCACACAATTCTTCTTAAGCAAGATCATTGTTAGTGGTCCTTTGAATATTCCATTCATATAATGAAAAAATAAAAATAAAAAATAAAAAATTTACATTTACCTTTTCACAAATTTGTTAGAATATTAATTAGTCCAAATATCTAACAATTAATTCTATTATATGTCTTAGTCTATATTGTTCATCTATTATCACATATTGATTTATATGATTATGTATCCTATTTTGAAAATTTTAATTGCTTGGTGTCTTTGTATTTATATTTTGGCTTTCTTTTATAGTGTCCATCTTATTTACTAATTCTATTCTTTTGTATTTATATTTTGGCTTTATGTTCCATTATTCATATTTTGTTTAATAACCAAAATAGTATAATAAGGGAATGCTTTATATTTACTTTAATTCATATATTGTATTCAAAAATATCCATCCCATTGACTTTTACAAAGAACTTCTTTGTGTACTAATTCTATTCTGTCATTCTTCTACCAAACAATAAACAAAATTTACAAAGTTACCAAATCGAGAGAGTGACAATGTAGATCTACAAAAGGAAACTAACGACGCTAAGTATGAAGATAGATTTACGCAGGCATACCTAAAGCAAATGAAATGATACTTTCCAATTTATCTAACAAGGATCAAAGACCAGATACTTACAACTAAAACTACTTACATTATATTAACCCTAATCAATACCTATCATCTAAGAACGCCTTCATATCGAGTTTTACGATTAAAAAACTATAACAGATAGCAAAAAACCTTTGATTCTCCTAGTTGTGTGGCTCTATAACTATAATATCCTCATCGGATTTAGAATCAAGTCCCTAAGAGCTACTTCTGATTTGAACCTAGGGCGTTTGTTGTATTTGTGCCTGGTAACTTTGCGAAGAAATGGCAGGAGAACCACATATTGTTGATGGTCATGGTACTCCACTGCTGCAAAAGCCTCTGCACCCATAGAATTGAAGAAGACCTCTGCCCAATTGCTTTCGTCCTCAATGATATTATGTCATCTTAATAGGAATTACAGGTATTTAACCATCTCAGGCCATAATTTCTCAAAAATAGTTTCCTCCTTAATATATAATATTGGCCTTTTAGGTATATTAAGAAATTTGAGACTACCCATAGGCCAAGTCATGTAGTTCTCGAGATGGGGAATTTCCAGTCGATAATTGATGCTCTCCACCACATTGTCAAGGCCTTTTAACCATGTATTGTTAGAAAGTGCAAGACACGTGTCTTTAATGTGCCAATATTTGATCTTGACCCGAAATGCAACAGTAATAAAGATACCTATCACATCTCCATTTGTGTGCTAGCTCCTGCTATAATCCATAACTCTTTCCTCGATAATTTTCTTTACAGCCAGTCTGGAGATATCGTCAATCTTTTCAAGAATACTCCCCCACTGTTCTGGTTTGATATGTCCTACGAACCCCATAGTACATTCTTCGTACCTATGATACAGAGATATTGTGGTCTCCATTATAAAGAGTGTAAACCAATTTGAAGAAGAAGAGTTAGGCTTGTTGTAGAAGGGTTTCCTTAAAAATCACCTAACAAAACAGGGGAGACTAGAAGCTGCTCCTATAAAACTGAGAAGTTTCTAGATTGTGGGGGACAATTCTAGTTAATCTCAAAAGATAGGCCTCGTAATGATTGCCAAGAATGATGGGCCGATAAGGTGAAGTATAAGAGCATGAGGTCAGGAAGAAGAATCTAGAAATGCTATGCTAGTAAGGTATGAGTAGTTCGACATCGTAGGAAGCAAAGGAGAATTAAGGTTTAACTCCTATATTAAAGTTTTCGGAGGCATATAAATTTTTGATCCTTGTCTTCGAAGATTTTATCTCATTGAAGCTACAAACATTAACAAAAGGAAATTCTAAGAAACCCATGCTCATTTGATTAGGGTTAGAAGTGCTTAAATGAGAAATGAAATTGTAATGCGAGTACCACAACCAAATGGAAAAGATGATCTGACTTGTTTGTATTTTATGTCATCTCTCACAATGCTAGTAGACTCACATAGCACATAACATTTTTGGCTAAATTTTAAATTGTTTGGAGTATTTTTTGCTAGTATTTAAATCATTTAAAGATGGTCTTCACCACTTTTAGTATATTTCTCAATTAAATTCTTTTTTATTGAATAGCTTTCCCATTTGAGCATTTAATCCCTTGTGACTCACCCTTATGTCACAATTCTCAAAGCCTCATAAAAAAAGTAAATTAATGGCTTGTGTAACTTGTGATATGGCTATCAGGATTCAACTGTGTAGTTTTTTCAGTCCCCAAACTCATTGACCCATATTTCATAAATAGTGGTTCACCAGAACCCATCTCTCATGAGAATGAATGGAACACTTAGCCCTCATTACATCTAGGTGACACTCACAGATGCAAAAAAAAAAATCATGCACGACAATGTAATTGCCAATATCGCTAAAGAGAACATTTATATGGCCTCCTGTTGATGTTTTGTAGCTCCAGTCGGATAAACACTATGAGTCAATACTAGTAAAGATATGTATATATATATTTAGTATATATGAGATGTATATATATACTAATACACACACACACACACACACACATATATATATATGTATATATATATATATATTGTAATCACCCAAAAATGGTCATCTAGACTATTAGCCCCTTTCTAGCATTATTTGCTAAAATCATCAATTGTCTATTCTTGATCAAGTCCTAATTCTATCATTTATTCGATTATTTTCTATGGGCTAACCATTTTATCCTAAGTCTTTATTTAATTAAAAGGAATTTCCTCCCCTTTTATTAAATAAAAAGCCCCCACTTTCCTCTTATCCTAAGTTGCACAAATAAAGCATTATTCTTATTTTATAAAAATAAGAAAAGGTCTTTTTGTCTCACATGGGGCACAAAAGTCAACACTTATTTCTCATTAGAGGAAACTTGTGCACATGGATTGCTCATCTTTCAAGCTCCACCCTTGATTAAATCTTTTTCCTCTTAATCGCCATGGTCCATTCCTTTTCAATTCCTATAAAAAAAGAGCTCTCTTCTCATTCTAGGATCCAAAACTGTTTATGCTAATCTTATGCTGCAGGATTTCTTGGAGACTTTGGAGCTTTTGAAGACTTTGGAGCTTTTGGAGATCTTATTGCATTTAGCCTCCATTCATGCATTCTTAGCTTAGCTTCATATTTATGCTTTCTTAACTTAGTTTCCTTTCATGCTCTAGTTTAGTTCACATAGCTTAATTAGCAAGGATTTGTAATACTTCTATCTTTCATTTCCATAAGCTTAGTTTGCATTTCCATTCTTAGCATAGCTTGCATTTCATCTCCATTTGGATTCTTGAGGAGATTGGCATTTTTTCCCTTGTCTCATTAAATCTCTCATTGCATGGTTTACTAGCAAGGTTATTGGCTTAATAGCTCTAGCTGGGAGCATTCTTAAAACTCTTGCACTCCATGCCTAGGGAGCTCTAGGTCGCCTTCCCAAGGTTTTCCATTCATGGATTCTCTTGGAAGCAATGGCTTAGAGAAGTGCACATCTTAGTGTGTACATTTTTGGCACCCACCGTGGGGCAAAACAACTCTATTTTGCCTTTCTTTTCTTGCATTTCTGCTGCATGTTTCGGCTATTTTTTATTTTTTTACAATTTTTGTACGTTGTCCATACTTCTGTGCATCATTGTTACGAAATCTTGCACAAAGTTTCTCACTGTATCGTGCGAAGATTTGTTTTTTCTAGCACTTCTGCACGTGACAAAAGGTGTTTTATCGCACGGGCATGTGTACTTTCTCACGCGAGCCCTTGTACTTTCTCGCGCGAGCCTTCGTACATTCTCGCGCGGGCTTGTGCTTTCTCATGCGTGGTTCGGTACTTTCTTGCGTGGCTTTGAGTACTTCCAACATTTTCAAAATAAATCCATGCCACTCCACAAAACTGGCACCCATTTTTGAGAAATTTTCGCATACAGTATCGAAAATTGAAGTGTGATATATCGTTGGAAAGCTCTTTCCGAGCCTGATCCAACCATGTTGGTTTCATTTTCAAATTTTGTCATTTGATTAGCTATTTTACTTGCAGATTATCTAATTTTTTATGTGCTAACCATTATGGAGCTAACAAGTTGTGCTTGTAAGTGCTCTCATTGCTTGAAATATTTGCTTAAAAAAATGCATGTCAAAGCTCTAAATGCACAAGGGCTACTAATGGTTTTTGCAGGGCTGCCCAAAGCATAAAAACCAATCAAGTGCTTGTTTAATTGCTTTCATTTTGAGTGTGGCATATACTAGTTGCTTCATTTCTTAGGCACTTAATATCTTGTTGTAAGAGTCTTTTGGTGGTAGGAGAGTATGCTCTTCACCCTTGTGGTGAACCAGAAATCTTGACCCACTTTTAGATTTTGAAAGCAAGAGGGTAATTAAACTTTACTTGGTGTGTTTGGGAGAGATTTTTGAGCTAGGAGAGCATGCTCTTCACCCTTGAGGTGAACTACAAATCTTGAACCTCAAAGATTAATCCACTCTTTGTTTAGTTCTAGAATCCTTTAGCGGACCTGCTCTTGAGCAATCAAGAGGAATGACCCAAGTGGGGACAAGCTAATACCGAGCTATTCCGACCCACTATAAACTCAAGGCTATCAAGGACACAAAACCTTGGTAGACGTAGTACTTGTCTTCGCTTAATGTGAGTACTTGTGAGATTGTGACCATGAGGAAAATGTTGAGCAAGAATGCTTAAGGTACTCTTGTGGCTGCAAGGTCGTAAGGTAAGAAGTTCCTTTGGGGAGCAAGAGGAGTATTACGAACAGAAGCCCTTACTAAGAACCATAGATAGAAGCTACCCAATTTTGCCGCTTAACATCTTGGTGCACGGATTGATCCTAGTGGACTAACTCGAATCACCCCAAGACTACTCACCATCTGTGTTCTTTTGGTTGTGTCATTGGCACTTCCACGACAAAGCCAATATCTATTGTGGGAAACCACTTTGTGTGAGGCAATGGAGCATCAAGTGTGGGCCAAGTTGTTAAGTATTGAGCCTTTGTCCTTCTAGGTAGTAAGTGCTTGAAGTGTTCTCGTTGTGATCTACCCATGCAAACGTTCTCGAACATAAAACATCACAATAGTGCTCATAGATTTTTTTCATTTTGATATCACAATTGTTTGTCTTAGCAAGGTTGCTTTTGCTCTTGCGCAAGTGTTTTTATGACATGTTTGATCACCTACTATTTGCAAACTTGTCTATTTCTTGATATTAATGTGCTTGAAACCAAGAAATTGTACCTTGCAACTTACAACATTGACCAAATTGCTTTCAAAAATGAGTTTTTCACGTTCACTGGTCAAGAGTCATACAATACTAAAACATCATCGCACACCCTCAATCAAGAGTCCTGAGTTATTCTGTTGTCCTTCTACTATTGCAATCCTGAGTTGCTAAACTTGAACTTTAACCTGTCGCAGAATGTCTTTTCATGTTCTTATCTGAATTTGGTTTGTTATCTACACGCTTAGGTTTGTTCTAGACTGAAAAAAATGAGCTAAAACTATTGGATTTGAGCCTAAAAAATGCTACTCTTGGTCACTTGTCATACCACGGTTACCTCTATAACTACTTGCTAATCGAGCTTCTTGCTCACCTCTCAGCTTGAGTCAATTGATTTTTGTAAGTTCTTGAGCACTTTTGACAAGTCATCTCTATTGTTCTATGTTGACAAGTGATCTTCATTAGCTTTTCTTATCTCAATATCTGAAAAACTTTGTCTCATTCTACTAGTCAACCAATAATTCTTTTCATGCCAGTTACAACTCGGTCTCAATTTGAGTAGGAGAGTCATTGTCCGTTCAATTATACACAGTTACCTTCTCCAACCAGACGCTCATGAGCGCCAAATAGCAATGACAGTTCTAGTCCTAACCAATCTGAGGATTCTAAGGTCACCCCGTGGTACAAAGGAGGCTTCCTTTTTTTCGTATTCAAGACCTCCAAAAGCATAGAAAGCGTCTCACTCACTCTCACTGAACAAGAAAAGTTTTTCCATTTGCAAGAACATTTTGAGCATAAGGACAACCAAGCTCATTTAGACAAAATGGATGCTACCAGATGCATGGCTATGAGAGGAGTGTCTCATGAGCAACCCGAGATTAGTGGTTATGAGCATAGACCACTTTTTGGTACTAATGGAAACTATGGCAACAACATGCCACCTAGGTCTCCTCCGAGATAGACTTTTGCTATACCTTCTTCACCTCCTAGACCCCCTCCCTCTCATCATGAGGAAGAGGCCACCGATGAAATTTCTAGTGAGGAGCGTATGAGATTTGAACAAGATGAGGTCTCCCAACGAATGATGCATAAGCTTTTAGAGCGTAATGGAGACCAATATTTTCAATTCATGACTTCTAGAGGATACAAGCTTCCTCTCAGTTATGATGTCCGACAAATTGTCCAAGAAAGAGTGCCAACAGAATTGGAAATCCTTAGAGAAGAATTACAACGGACAAATCAACATCTTGCCCAAATGGCAATAGAAAAGGAGCCTCCAAAGGTCTCTTTTGTAGAGTCTATATGTGCTCTTCCCTTTGATAGGAGTCTATACATGGTCCCGTTCCCTAGGGATATTGAGGTTCCCAAATACGACAAGTATGATGGAAACGGTGACCCCCATGACCATGTGTGTCACTTTTATGCTATTAGCATGGACTTCCTTCACGAAGACACATTTCTACTATGACTATTCCCTCTAAGTTTAAGAGGACAAGCTTTGGAATGGTTTACGAAATTTACACTGCCTCTTAAGACTTTTGATGAGTTGGCTAGGCGCTTCACCCAACATTATTCATACAACATCCAACAACCTATCACCATGATAGATCTCGGTGCTCTAAGGAAAAATCAAGGTGAGCCATTTGCCACTTAATTACAACGTTGGAGATCATTGTATTCTCGATATCCTCATCAGCTACCCGAAAGGGAAAAGATTGACATTTTCGTCAACACTCTTGTGCCTGAGCTGTATTATGATCTAAGGAAACAACTGTTCTCCTCTTTCAATGACATGGTTGAAAGTGCATATCAGATTGAGGATGTGGCCATAAGAAAGGGGGATATCGTTATTAATAAAGATACTAGAGGCAATGGCAAGGACAAGACCAAACCTTGGAACAGAAACAAGTATGTTGTTAATGATGGGGTTGTAGATGTCCCAAAAGCTAAAGAGCCTGCTTTCAACCTTCTAATGCTATCTACGTAGCAAAACAACAAGAGGCTACCAATGCTCACAGTGCTCCTAAGCCTCAATATGCAAATAAGCCAAGGAAGCAATACCACCGACAAGTTTACACCAAGTTGGTTGAACCATACGATGTAATTCTTAAGACTTTGGTTGCCAACAAGTATCTTACGCTTCCTGACAATTCTCGTCCCTATGATCCTCCAGTTAAGCCTGATTGGTGGAGAGAAGATCATTTCTGCCACTATCACAGAAATAAGGGACACAAAATGGACAATTGTTTCAAGTTTAAAGATGTTATCCAAGATCTCATTGATGGAGGCACCGTTCTCACAGATGGCTAAGTTAAAAATTCTGATCACAAGGCTTTCAAGACCCCTCTACCTGAGTACGAAAAGGGGGAGTCCTCTCAAGAAAATAAGAAGAATCATGATGCAAAGATCAACTATACATATACTCCTGATTCACCTGTGATCAACATGGTAGAGCCCGTCGAGAGTGTTCTTATGATGAGATCCCAAGATGATAATAACGTCAATCATGGTATGCCAAAGTTGGTCTTGCAAACACTAGATGGTTCATCTTCCCGAAGTGAGACATTGAATGTTGTTACTAGGGGGCAAGCCAAAATTGTCCTTAAAACCGCACATGATCCCAAGAAAGCCTCTTCTTCCAAACAAGTGGCTCCTTCAGTCTTGTCTAGCTATGACCTTGTGCACCAGTTGCAACGGACACCCGCTCAGATATCCATTTTTCAGTTGCTTGAGTTATCCCCTTTGCACAAGGAGATCCTTGAGAAAGCTCTGTGTCTAGCAAATGTCCCCAATGACATTGATCCAGATTGGTTCCAGGCTATGGTCAACCATATCTCATCTCCCCACTACCTATCCTTTTCTGCAGAGGATGACACATCTCTTAGCCACCCCCATAATCTTGCTTTACACATTGAAGTCCAAGTCTACCATACCCGAGTCCGTCGAGTCCTGATAGGCAATGGTGCGGGGTTAAATATTGGTTCTTTCCATGTGGTGCAATAGTTGGGTTTGTCAGAATTTGTTGTAGATCCTAAGCGGAAGATTACTATAAAAGCATACGATGAAGTGGAAAGATCTTCCAAGGGTCTTGTTGTGCTACCTATCCGAGTGGGCCCTGTCATGAAAGATATTGTGTCCCAAGTGTTGGACATCCCACTCGCATATAACATTCTTCTGGGTCGTCCTTGGATCCATGACATGCAAGCTGTCCCTTCCACCTACCATCAGTGTGTCAAATTCTCATACAATGGCACTGAAGTTGTGATCCCTGGGGATAATGCTATAGCTATCAATACTCTAACTATTGTTGAGACGTTTGTTCCTCACAACAAACCTTCTCATGATCCTAATGCATCCCTGATTGCTACTGAGAAAAAATTAAAGATGATGAGCATTGGTATGGGTGAATACACACTGGATTCCATTGTTGCTATGCCTACTTCTCCTAAATCATATGGGAGACCCTCTGACAAGACGAAGCCTTCTGCTTCTGCTATGACAGTCTTTGATACCTTTGTTCATTCATCTGTACCCCTAGAGGCAGAAAAAGAAGAGCAAGCTGTTAGGGAGTGGATCTATAGAGACAAAGAGAGTAGTACAACAATTGCTACTCCTATCTCCCCTAAGCGCTATGGTAAAGGCTATAAATTTTTGCAGCAAATGGGCTATCAAGGTCACGAACCTATAAATGATAATGGACACGCCCTAGTTGAGCCTTTGAGTCATACCAATGGCCAACCCTCTAAAGATACCACAAGTCTAGGATACGGTGCCAACAATGACCTCCCTGACTGTTCTAAAAATGCTCCCATAATCAGTGATTCAGACATAGATACAAATGAGTCACCACTGCACACTATGGCTCAAATAGAAGACAGTCTCCCTTCTACTTCACTCCTTTGGGGAGAAGAATGCATACCTGATGAGGACACAGCTGAAGCCTCTACACCTAGAAGTAGACAACGCAGAAATATCTTGCGATTGGTCGACAGAGGAGATCTCACACGTAATGACTTGGGTGCCTCTACTTCTCGGCGTCCTAAGCCTTCTTGGTGCAAACATCCCATTAGAAGCTCAACAACAGATTCAAATGAGTATGAATGGGATACTCTCTCAAAGGGATCTTCCACGATGGATATGGAAGTTGATGTGGTTCATACTTATAGTACCCAACCCGACGTAGTTGATGAGTCTCATGTAGGGTCTGACGAGTTCAATCCATGTATTGCTTTAGTGGACCACGCTGGTCCTTCTATGTCAAATCTAGATCTTCACACTTTTGGAGCTTACTCTATAGGCTTAACCTGTCTCATCACTAGAGATGACACATACCGCATAAATGCTCTTGAACCTGTCACTTCGCTTCCTCTCATACACTCAGATCTCATAGATTAGTCTTCCCAAGATCAACGACCCACATTGCCTTCTTTCCAAAATGACTATGAGATCGCCTACTACCTCAATGCCATTGAACCTGTTACCTCTTCCACCAGAGAACCAACAACAAACATGACTGAATCAGACATCAAGTACCTCAGTCATAAAATCAAAAGAAAAAAGCAATGGTCGAATGGTGAAAACCACATTGTGGCAGTATCCGAACCTAAAAATAGTAAAAATAAAGATGTATCTAAGGGTGAAAACCTCTCCAAGGCACCCAAGGATGAGGTACTTGGTACTCTACCCAGCTATTTTCAAGAAAGGTCTTCAGTTCTAATAGAGCCTATGCAGCCCATCAACTTAGGGACAGATGACTCTCCTAAAATCATACATGTGGCTCAGTCCCTTTTAGCAAAGGAGAAAGAACAATTTGCCGCATTCTTTCAAGAGAAAAAGATCAACTTCGCATGGACATATTCTGACATGCCTGGTTTAGACACTGAGCTTATCATGCACCATCTTTCCATTGCTCCAGGGGTAAAACCTGTCAAGCAGAAGCTCAAAAAGATACATCCCCATGTGGCATTACTGGTTAAATTTGAACTCGAGAAGCTTCTGAAAGCCAACTTCATCAGAGCTATCAACTACGCTGAGTGGATTTCTAACATTGTCCCTGTTTCCAAACATGACAAGTCTATTCGCATATGCACTGATTTCAGAGAACTGAATAAAGCATGCCCTAAGGATGATTTTCCACTTCCAAACATTGACATGATAGTGGACATGATGGCAGGCTACGAAATGTACTCCCTTATGGATGGCTTCTCCGAGTACAATCAGATTAGAATTGCCCCTGAAGACCAAGAGAAGACAGCATCCACCTGCGCATGGGGTACCTTTTGTTAGAATGTGATGCCCTTCGGTCTTAAGAATGCTGGTGCAACCTATCAAAGGGCTATGACCACTATATTCCATGATATGATGCATAAGAACATGGAAGACTATGTTGATGATACACTTGCTAAATCTCAACAAAGGAGCACACATCTATCCGATTTGAGTTTGATATTGGACCGCATGGAACGATTCCAACTCAGATTAAATCCTAAAAAATGTGCTTTTGGTGTCACTTCTGGGAAACTACTAGGGTACATCATATCAGCAAAAGGGATAGAAGTAGACCCAGAAAAGGTGCAAGCTATCATGGAGATGCCACCTCCTCGCAACATCAAACAATTAAGGGGTCTCCAAGGCCGTCTCCAATCTATTCGGCGGTTCATTTCTCAGTTAGCTGACAGAGCTCAACCCTTCAATATGAATTTGCATAAAGGAGCTACTTGTATATGGAATGAGGAGTGTCAAAAGAACCTGGAACAGATCAAGGATTACCTAGCCTGACCTCCCATTCTTATGCCACCTATCCAAGGGAAACCTTTGATACTGTACATTTCTGCTACGGAAAATTCCTTAGGAGCTCTCCTTGCACAACACGATGATATGGGCAAAGAGCGAGCTATTTACTATATCAGTCGCATTCTAGTTGCTTATGAACTCAATTACACCAGCATTGAAAAGGCTTGTTTAGCAGTGGTGTTTGCATCTCAAAAACTCAGACATTACATGCTTGTGCATATTACACAACTGGTTGCCAAAATTGATCCTTTAAAGTATCTTCTAAGTAAAGCTGTGCTTACTGGCCGGCTTGCTAAATGGATGTTGATTCTCTCAAAATTTGACATTCAGTATGTCAAAAGAAAAGCTATTAAAGGGAAAGCAATTGCGGATCAATTGGTTGAGTTCCCCATAACTGATAATGCTCCTCTTCAGATAGACTTCCCAGATGCTTCAGTCATGCATTTCACAGGGTGCGCATGGAAAATGTTCTTTGATGGTTCTTATACACAGAATGGGGCTGGTGTTGGAATCTTGTTCATTACCCCTCACGGATACACCATTCCTAATCCTATAAGCTTCTCTTTCCATGCACCAATAACATAGCTGAATATGAAGCTCTTCTTAATGGTGTTAAGCTTGCCCTTGAATGGAGGATCACTGAGTTGCATATATTTGGAGATTCCCAGCTTGTCATAAACCAAGTAAATGATGAATACCAAACAAAGGATGACAAATTGATTCCCTACAAGAGGATGATAGACTCACTTAGGAATTATTTCACATCTGTTACATTTCAACAAATTCCTAGAGTTGAGAACAAGGATGTTGATGCCATGGCTACTTTGGCATCCATTCTGCAACTAGAAGAGCACGAATCGCGCTATGAGTTCCTAGTGGAAGAATTGTGCTATCCTGCCTACAATTCCCCTGATGACCGTGTCATTTACACTGTGGTTGGTCATGACTCCTCCCGCTATGCCACCATCTTTTCCTATCTCCGAGATCAAGTTATCCCTGAAAATCTAATGCACAATGAGAAGCGCCAGCTCATCCGCAATGCCTCACACTTTACCCTCGTCTCTGGTGACTTGTATAGGAAGGGTCTAGACAGAACTCTCCTTAGGTGTCTAGAAATAGAGGAGTCAGAAAAGGCACTCGCTGAAGTCCACGACAGCATATGTGGGTCACACTCTAACGGTCTTGCGCTAGCTTGAAAATTGCTTAGCGCTGGTTACTATTGGCCTATTATGCAAACTGATGCTGTTCAATATGCCAAATCATGCAAGAAATGTCAACTACACGGGGATCTCATTCACGCTCCTAGACGTGAGCTCATTCCCTCTATTACCTACTGGCCATTTCAACAATGGGCCTTTGACTTGGTAGGCAAAATTTATCCTAGTTCTTCGAGTGGGCATAAGTTCATCATTACAGCTACTGAATATTTCACTAAATGGGTAGAAGTTGTCCCACTGTCTGCAGCTACAGGAAAACATGTTGCCCTATTTATTTTGAATCACATCATTTGTCGCTATGGTATTCCTTCTTCCATAGTCACGGATAATGGCGGCCAGTTCAAAAACAAAGCCCTGAAGCACTTGTGCAAAAAGTTCAAAATCAAACAACATTGGTCTTCTGTTTACTACCCTCAAGGGAACGGCCAAGTTGAGGCCTTAAACAAAACATTGTTGAAAATTCTCTAGAGAACAGTGCACAAATCAGGCAAGGATTGGCATCTGTAGATCAATCCTGCACTATGGGCTTATAGAACTTCTATCCGCACTCCTACAGGTGAAACACCTTTTTCCTTGGTCTATGGTTCTGAGGTTGTCTTACCATTAGAGGTTGAAATACCTTCCTTACGAGTCTCTCTCCATGGTTTGATTACCGATGAAGACCAGAGGGTCATGAGAGTGCATGAGCTTACCACGTTGGAAGAACGCCACAAGGCCACTTTTGATCACATGCGCACTTATCAGAAGAGAATGTCTACTGCTTACAATAAGAAAGTTCATCCTAGAGAGTTCCAAGTGGGTGAGCTAGTTCTCAGAGAAAATCTCAAAAATCAGTAGAATAGGGAGCAGAAAGGCAAGTTTGAGCCAAATTGGTTAGGACCTTATATCATCACAACAGCATTTGGGTCTGGAGCCTATCAGCTATCTACACCTAAGGGAGAAGAGTTTACTGAGCCTATCAATGTTCTACATCTGAAAAAGTTCTATGCCTAAGATTCTTGAGCTCTTTGTACATATTTTTATTGATCCTGAAAAAATTCAAAAAAATTCATATGTGATGCTGAAAAAAATCTTTAAAAGCATAAAAAGTACTAAAAAAATGAGCATCCTAGTGAAAACCTAGCAATAGGCACTTTGATGTCTCACCAAAAAAAAAAAAAAAAAAAAATTGAAAAAAGTCCTGAAAAAATCTATCGAGTGGTGAAAACCTGAAAACAGGCGCTGCTTGAGACCCCTGCACCTATGTCTATCAGGCTTGTGTGGCGCTCCTTCACTCCACTTCTCGCTTTGCCTCTCCTAGCTTGGAATTGGCTCTTGTCTTAGTCTAAGGGGCATACGTTGTTTTACGCTTATCTTGGATCTCTTTGTGCGTCCGGATTTCTTGGACAACTTGCTTCCAACGGTGTTTTTCAACACCACCCCAATTGTGTTTTTCAACACTTCCCTAGCGTCGAGTATTTCTCAACACTTATCAGATATCCTACCCACAGTCTCAAATGATACAATATTTCTCATTGGCAGATGCGATACTCCAAGTTTGACTATTTGACCTACACACGCACTTAAACACTTGACTTGCTAAGATTTGCTCGACTTTATTTCTTTGTGTGTTGTCTATGATGATTTATTTGCTGAGTGTTCTCTCCTTAATAGTTTTCGATGATGCCAAGCTACAAGACTGAGGGCATGAGGACATGTTTTATTGCTTTTTCTGCTTGTGGGTATATTTTGTTGGTCCTAACTGTCATTAGCTATTATGCTTGTTCCACTTGACATTAGGGTCTACAAGGTATTATCCTTGATTGTTTTCGCAAGTGCATGCTTATAGTCATCTTGACTTTCTTGTGTCTTGATGCGAGCATAATCTTGCTATATCAAACTTAGGGAACCTCACTGCTCTAGTCATCTTGACCTACATATCTTTGATGCCTAGGTGAGATTTCCACATTCCTATCTGATATAAATCATATTCAGATTCACATAGTTATACTAGTGTGTATTGTATGATCTTGTGACGCTACCAACAACGCTCGATGATGATTATTAGAGACTAATGGCTTTGTAACCTTGCAAGTAAACCACTTTTCATAATAGCTTGCATTCTTAAGTTCATGATAGTTAGTTTTACATCTTGCATATGGAGAGAGATCTCCTTTCATCTTTCACGGACTTGTTAGTCAAACTGCGCTCACCTTTCGCTTTTTCCCAATCATGTCTTTCGCTTCTTGTCTTTCATATCACATCATTTTCTATTCATTTCGAGATCAAAACCGAAATCCGAGTTCACCTTGATTGTCAAAATTGCATTTCTCCTTCCGCGCAGTTGGCTGACCTTTTGAGGCCTGATCCTTCGATCTTCGTTGGGGCATCCTTTCCTTCTTCATCTCCATCTCTCTCACCCTTCTAGTCTTTCATTCATTTAATTTCATCTCTCTGAGGTCTTGACTGGGGCATATCTTCAATGCTTGATGGTTATTCTGTCATCTTTCATCTTTGATTATGATTTCTAATGATTTGATCATGTTGCTCTTGCTTCTGCATTCCCTCTACCTGATTTCGCTTTCGATCCCGAGGGGGTAGACACATCATATCCTATTGGCTATTCTCCAGAGCATATGCTTGACCATTCCATTTGCTCTGATCGATCTATCTTTGTGCTTGACATGTTAGTTCTCATCTCGAGTTCTAATACTGTCCATCTCTTTCCTAAGTGTTCAGTACTGTCGCTACCAAGCTGACCTTGCAGGATTTGCTATCTCTCTGCACTTCATACTTTGGAGTCAAATCTCTCTCTATTGCCTTCTTGGCTGATCTATTTTTTGACATAATGTGTTCCTAAATCGATCACACATTAGTCAAAGAGGGGCAAATATAATCACCCAAAAATGGTCATCTAGACTATTAGCCCCTTTCTAGCATTATTTGCTAAAATCATCAATTGTCTATTCTTAATCAAATCTTAATTCTATCATTTATTCGATTATTTTCTATGGGCTAACCATTTTATCCTAAGTCTTTATTTAATTAAAAAGAATTTCCTCTTTTTTTATTAAATAAAAAGCCCTCATTTTCCTCTTATCCTAAGTTGCACAAATAAAGCATTATTCTTATTTTATAAAAATAAGAAAAGACCTTTTTGTCTCACATGGGCACAAAAGTCAACACTTATTTCTCATTGGAGGAAACTTGTGCACATAGATTGCTCCTCTTTCAAGCTCCACCCTTGATTAAATCTTTTGCCTCTTAATCTCCATGGTTCATTCATTTTCAATTCATATAAAAGAAGATCTCTCTTCTCATTCTAGGATCTAGAACTTTTTATGCTAATCTTATGCTGCAAGATTTCTTGGAGACTTTGGAGCTTTTGAAGACTTTGGAGCTTTTGGAGATCTTATTGCATTTAGCCTCCATTCATGCATTCTTAGCTTAGCTTCATATTTATGATTTCTTAGCTTAGTTTTCTTTCATGCTCTAGTTTAGTTCACATAGCTTAATTAGCAAAGATTTGTAATACTTCTATCTTTCATTTCCATAAGCTTAGTTTGCATTTTCATTCTTAGCATAGCTTGCATTTCATCTTCATTTGGATTCTTGAGGATATTGGCATTATTGCCCTTGTCTCATTGAATCTCTCATTGCATAGTTTACTAGCAAGGTTATTGGCTTAATAGCTCTAGCTGGAAGCATTCTTAAAACCCTTGCACTCCATGCCTAGGGAGCTCTAGGTCACCTCCCCAAGATTTTTCATTCATGAATTCTCTTGGAAGCAATGGCTTAGAGAAGTGCACATCTTAGAGTGTGTGTGTGTGTGTGTATAGTAAATATTAGAAAAATTAATATAATACTCGAGATATTGTGTGTGTGTGTGTGTGTAATCATAATTGTCATTATATTAATTACATAATAATGAATAGACATGTTTCGTGAAGGGACACGTCTCTTCTTGGCTCATTCTCAATATAAATGCAAGAGATTATTGCATTTGGAAAACACATACAATCAGATAGTGCTATTACATTTGCAATGATCCTAAAACCTTAACATGGTATTAGAGCCAAGTTGCAAATGTAAGAGAGTAGTTTGTTGATGGTGAATGTGTGTCTGTCTCAGAAAATGTAGTCTCAATACGAGGACCATATCTCACAAATGCACCATTGGATTTTGCTAAATTTTGGATATGTTGGTGATAAACAAATTTAGAAAAATCTCACTGGAGCGATTGGAGAGAAAATATCAAGTTCAAAAGTTACGACCGACTGTATACGGATCTATGCAAAAATCTGTAAAAGAGCAAAGTTCCTTCTTTAAAGCATAATCGCTTCAAGGGAGATCCAATCATATTGAAGGTTGTCATAGTGTATAGAACCTTTGGATATTCAAGAAAGGTCATGTGAAGAATTATGGTAATGTTCAAAAACGATAACATCATTTTGAGAATTTGCATGATATTTTCTATATGGGCTCACCTTTCAGAATGAAATACTTAAAATTTATAAAAGATAAGTATTTCATGTTTTATTAATGCACATAATTTTTGAGTTTGTAATTAATGCTATACTATTGGTTAGTAAAATCTTGTATGCTTCTATCATTGGTATTTCTGATCGAGATAGTTTAGTGAGCTATTTGTAATCTCTCTCTCTCTAACATACCTTCAGGACAGAAGCACAAGATAATTGCATTCAAGGGAGAAAGAACTTGATGCTTGCAAATGAATTGATGATTAAGACTAGATGCAAAGGGAGTCTGACATTTCAGAAGAGGTCAAGAAGTTGATAAACTTGAGCTTTAGAGGGAGCAGATGGTTCAGTCAACTTGTGATAATCTTGATCATATTGATTGAGAGGGGGTTAATTATTGAAGGTGAAACACTTCTGAGGTAAACTTGATATTTGATTATTATACTAATGATCATGAATATTTTTAATGGGCCTGCCCCCTATGTAAATCATGAGGAAGTGACGACTTCCAAATGATTCTCACTTGTATTTGCAAAAGTTATTGGAAGGTGACGATTTTACAATAATTTAAATTATTATATACATTATTTATAATGTTGAAACAGATCATGATGGATTAAATCAACAACTAAGTGTTAGATGTCATTAAATTGACGGTCTATGAGTTGTTTGTATAGACATATCTTGTAAATCAACAACTAAGTGTTAGACATCATTAAATTGACGGTCTATGAATTGTTTGTATAGATATATGATAGGTATTTGGTGAATGTCGTGTTGGTATTCTGCAGGCCAATACCTTATTGAGTATTTGGTGAATGTCATGTGTTGACACTCTGATAGGCCAATACTCATGATATCAAATGGATAGAATCATCGATGGAGGCAATCCACTTGAGAACTTGTGGATAGAATCGTCGATGGAGGCAATCCACCTGGGAACTTGTGGATAAAATCGCCGACAGAGGCAATCAACACTAAAGCTCATGAGTTTGTGGATAGAATCACCGATGGAGGGAATCCACATGAGAGCTTGTGGATAGAATTGTCGATGGAGGCAATCCACCTAAGAGCTTGTGGATAGAATTGCTAATGGATGCAATCCACACAAGAGCTTGTAGATAGAATCGTTGATGGAGGCAATCCACCTGAGACCTTGTGAATAGAATCATCAATGGAGGCAATCCACACGAGAGCTTGTCGATAGAATCGCCAATGGAGGCAATCGACTTGAAAGCTTGTGGATAGAATCGCCGATGGAGGTAATCCACGCGAGATCTTTTGGATAGAATCGTAGATGGAGGCAATCCACGCGAGAGCTTGTGGATAAAATCGTCGATGGAGGCAATCCACATATTGAGACTGTTTCTATTGTTTACATCTTGAGGATGATACCTTTATTGCTTACTCATATGACTGATGTTGTCAAGTGTCTTAAGTGTTGACATTGGATTGATTTACCCTCCCTAGCTAAGAGGGAGTGTTGATGTTTTGTAGCTTCAGTCGGATAAACATTGAGTCAATACTAGTAAAGATATGTGTGTGTGTGTGAGATCATAATTGTCATTATATTAATTACATAATAATGAATAGACATGTCCCATGAAGGGACATGTCTTTTCTTGGCTCATTCTCAATATAAATGCAAGAGATTGTTGCATTTGGAAAACACATACAATCAAATAGTGCTATTACATTTGCAATGATCCTAAAACCTTAACACCTCCAACAAAAAAATCATTAACTCTCTATGATCTACCTACGAATATTTCCATGGCCTCCAACAAAAACTTCCTTAACTCTCTAATTTATTATGAACAAAATGTGCCCTCTTTTTTCATAAATAATGGAAAATTCCTAAAAACAATTATATGTAGAATAATCAATACTGCTATTCAACAAGGTGCAATTAATGGTGCAAACGGAATCCAACATAGATAGGCATACAGTCAAGTAACTATGCGTAAACCCCCTATGATTGAAATACAATGACAATACAAAAAAAATTGGAAATAGATTTTAGACGTTGATGCAAAGCCTTTGAAGGTCAAGGAAAAAACAGGCATTATGCGCCAGTCACTAAGCCCACTACCATGCTTACCATCACTACAAACTCCTTAAAGGCATAATTATAATATTTAATGACAACTAGTGCCCGAATGGTAGGGCTGAAGCATATCCCGTAATCTTCCATCTAAACAAGGCTTGAATCGTATGCCCAAGAAGTGATAATTGACACACCAATATAGTTCTGGTTTTTGTCGTTTCTCCCAATTAATTCCACTTTGATGACACTTGCGAACTTGCGGTACTGAACTACAAGATATTACCTAGAACTTGCAATACTGAACTACAAGATATTACCTAACTCCACAACTTCCAACAGTGCAATCTTGCCGAATTACAAATTGGCAAAGGTAAATTTATGCTACATATGTGACAGGACATGACAATGTGGAGTTAAAACCCTATACAATAGGACGCTACATTTTTATCCAAACCTTGCATTGTTCATTTGATAGAAAACAGATTTGCAATGCAATAAGATCCCCGTACGAATGGCATATACCACAAATGGGAAAACCAAGTATAGAATGTTACGTATACAAAGGGTTTTAAAAGCAAGAAAATAATTTCATGTCCAACAACCGCATCAAATTCCTATCAACTAAAATGAGTTATCATTAAGCTTCGAATGACATATTCATAGAACTTGGGCAGTGATAATAGTTGGAATTTAGTAGCTATTCCAAAATTATCTCATTAGTTTTGCACCCATACAAAATTGCTTGTACTAAGTTGTTTTGTATGTGAAAATGTTCATAATAGCTCCTACATAGCGCTTCAAAGTAGAGTCATGTCTCATTATCACATTTGTGTATGTCAAACATAACGAATTTCAGCTCGTAGCCAATGACAAATAACTTTTGATTCACTGACACAAACAAAAGCTTTATGAATGCTTCAAATGAAATTTTAAAAAAATAGAAATTGAACAAGTGCAAACTCTGATAAGCAAATAGGTCTGCTCTATGAACCAGAATCATGAAGTCACTATTTTAATAGTGTTACTGTAAAACATCAAAGTGACTTTTGAACAAAATCATGAATATTTACTGTTAAAACTATTGCTTCTAATCTACAATCACCTCTTTCCATGTCTTTTAACTAACTGGCATGGCATTTTACTTTAAACTACAACAGCTCTCAAGAAACCCAGAATCTACATCCTACTTGATCAGAAATGTTTACAAGAACACAATTTCATCAACAACATTTTTCCTTAGCAGACCAATTTGAATAAATATTCCAGTTCAGAAATTATGTGTAGGCAACATCCGTTTCTATGATCTCTATTAACATACCTTTCAACCGTAGTGAAATAAATGAGAACCAACACCATCTCAGATGTGAAAAGAACAGTGATAAATAAACGTAAAATCAATTTGATTTTTTTTATTTTGGTTATTGGCTTCACAAGTTTGTTGTCAGCTCTACTCCTTCCCAGTTTTCTTGCCACCAGTGATTTCTTTTCAGCATTCAATCACTGTTTCCTACCCTAAACTCTGCCTCTCTTTTTCTTCCTTTCTTCCTCACATTTTTACCACTCTTCGACCAAATACATACCGTCTTCCTCTTTCTTATTCACCACTTCTACACACTCTACCCCATCCCAGTTTTCTTGCCACCAGTGATTTCGTCTCAGCATTCAATCACTGTTTCCTACTCTCAACTATATAGTCACTTCATTGCCTCTCTTCTTCCTTTCTTCCTCACATTTTTCACCACTCTTCAACCAAAACTTACCCTCTTCCTCTTTCTTATTCACCCCCCTTTTATTGCATACCTCATGTCCTCTAACCCCTCATTCCCCGCCTCTTCACATCTTATGTGCCTTAACATTAAATCCCACCAGCTCACTCTGAGCTTCCTACTAACTTTTCTCCTTAATCTATTATCCCCCGTGTTTTTAGAGTTTTAGTTTGTTTTTCATTTCTCATTTTCTCCATTATAATGTTATTAGACTAACATATTGCTCCCCTATCTAAGCCACCAATATTTTTCTTTCTTGCACCCTCACTCCAACCTCTCTTCACACATTTAAACCTCTTATATTAAGCATTACCTAAATTGTTATTATATTGTGCTGAACATCTAAAAATATTCCATAATAACTTATTCTTCTATTATTTAATTAATTTATGTTGATTGTAAATTAGCTTTTTGGTTTACATTCTTATTACATGGTTTCCATCCATTATTGGCATCTGGTGGCTAATGAGCTAGTCCTCTTATCATTTTCTATCACTGTACCGTTGATGGTTCCAGAGAGTGGTCCAGAGTGATGATAATTACATGTACACAATTTTCTCCAGAAGCTGTTTTACTCTCATCTCAACAACAGCAAATACACATGTTCATTGTTTCCAGCTTGTTTATTAACTGAATTGAGAAACCAACAGTAAATTATCAAACACATGAATTCAGTCACAGTTTTGATAACATTATAGCCATTCTTATTCAAATTCTCTGAATGAATCCAATGAAGCAAAAAGGAAACACATTATACATGAAAAACATCAAATTGTTTGTTCTTCCTTCAGAAAAACAAAGATCTTCAATCATAAGAAATCCTCAAGAACCAAATGCTGCTATTGCACCAGATTAAATGTAGAAAATTAACTTTCTTGAGCTTTCAGATAAAGTTGCGAATATCCAAAGTCCTTACATCAATATCCGCGTCCTCGTCTTTATATCCCAACCTGCAAAGTCCAATACAAATAGTTACAAATATGCTGGAAATAGACATCTGTGGAAAATAAGGTGTCTGCACTCTGCAACATCAAATATCTAAAATATAGTATGTATTTTTGTAAATTCCTTGGGTGAATGTCAAGAAAGAATTTTAACACAGTGGATCGCATAAACAGCCTGTAATTAACAATACAAGAAACATCAATGCAAAGAAAAAGGCCATGCCTAGTCTTAAGTTCAATTCAATTCCAAAAAAAAAGAAAGAAAATGGAATGCTGCTCAAAAGGTAAACTAAGTTTAAAATTAATAAAAATGTCTGAGAAACAATTTGATAAAAGGGAAAACTGAACCTCTTTTTCTGTGTTTCAATAGCTTCCAGTGCATCTTTCTTAAGATCCTCCAACTGTGTCTTTGCAACAGTTCGTTCCAACTGCTCTTCATATTTAGGTAGATCCTCTACATTAATACCAACCCTGTGATGGAGTTCATATTAGAATGAAAATTGTCATATAGTATACCGCCTTCTACGGGTAACAATCTTCTTCAAAATGAAGCAACAAACAAATTTTACAATCCTAAAAAATAAGATCAAGGAATATGATTGCACTTTCATAAAAATGCATCAGCAATCTAAAAGAAAATTAGTAACAAAAGTAGCATACGAATCAATATCTGTATCGAGTTATGAATCAAGCTGTAGATACAAAAGGTATGGATGTACTGGAAATTCCAGAAACAGATGAGGCTTTTGTATATAAAAATAGCATGCATGTTGAAATTCTCATTTCTAGAATTACATAATCCTTTCAGAATACATGAGCCCAAAAGACAACCAATAAAGGACTACTGCTCCCCGTACAAAAAAAAGTCCAATTTGTTGGGATCCAAAGAAAACAGTGGCAAATACACACCGTTGATACCAGGAATTCCATGTCATTTCAAGATATTTAAAAATAAGTGAAGCATTTGATAACTACAGGCGGCAATGAAATCCACTGAAAAGGGAATATATCTCTCTTACACACAATCGAAGAAACAGTTTGCATGATGGCATTTGGTCTTAACCTGTGTTCCAAGGCATTTCCAGGACAGGCATGGCAAGATGTGTTTAACGGACGGCAGTCCAACAGCCATTTTTGGGGGGCAGAGGTGGTGCGGCTAGAGAGAGAGAGAGAGAGAGAGAGAGAGATTTCCAAGTTAATGATCAGCTGTATAACAGCACCAATATAAGTATGACATGACAATGTTAAAATGATGTTAGATGATGTCTGCAGAAGCCTGCATGCCAACTACTTCTCACGCTATTCCACAATGTACCAGATCATGGCAGATGCACCTTTCATCTTTTTTTGCAACTGACAATCATAACAGACTTGAACAGTGGGGACGTGTCCCATTGTAACACAGCTCTCAACTGGTAGATTTACAGAAAATAAGCATCCTTGCAAAATAATAACATACCTGTTGATTATTTATAAGCATCCTTATAAATAATCACCAAACAGTAGAACAAAATACTGAAATATCTTATCCTCTCTTGAACAAAGTACCGCATATGCTAAGATTGCAGGAAGATCATACAGTAAAGGTTCCTCGACTCGTGGATAAGCTCAGTGGTAAATGTCATTTGTTGATGACCACAAGGGGCCTTACGTTTTCAATTCTTGGAATGATTTTAAGTCATGATGAATGTAGGTGCTATCAAAAGATTTGCAATTAAGTACTATTTTTTTGGATTTTACCGAATATGCAAAAATAAAAGGGGTTTAGGTTCAGAGATTTCTAATCCACTCCTAAGGGTTACGATAGCAAAGAAAGTACTCTGATGGACGAGTTCCTCAATTACCGAGTCTTGCTTTGCCAAGTCAAGCTGCAACTACACATGGACCGGTGCAATCTTCAAAGGTTTGTGCGAATAATTAAATTTAGGCGCATATGGATAAAGGTTCAGACTAACTTTGCACAGAGATTTAGAATCACTAAAATGTCAAAAGTATGAACCAAAGGAACTCATCAAAACTCCATCATATTCTCTAATTGAAGGAATTATGAAACCAAGCAAGCATCAAGACACATCAAATTATTACCACACTTCAATGAAAATTTTATTGTCTCAATAGCTCTTAGGCAACAATCTCACAATTTGCTGCTTACAAAAGAGAAGAGGCCTTTATATAGGTCCTTGAAAACAAGTGGCCCGAATTGAAACGATGATCGATGGCCCAGATTTTGCCACATAAGCCCTAATTAGGGTTAGGGCACAAAAAAAGGAATCTATATTAATGCAAAAAGAATCCACCACCGTAGTGGGCAATAAATGTTCACTACGCATGCACACTCAGAAGGAAAGTGGGGTGCAATAAATGACCATTACGTGCTCCCACTATGTATTAAATGCACCTATTGTCTATCTTTAACCTCTCTGCTTGAATGCTTGGAATCTATCTAGCATTGTTTCCAATTCTTCCACGTTGACGTTGGGCCCTACTCTTGCTTGAATTCCAAGGCAACCATTGCACACTCAGAATTCTTCAAACTATCATCCCAATTCGGTACCAAGTCTTGAGAAGTGTGCATATCATTCGAGAATATAGAGAGATTCTCATAATCATGCTTCGTGAAGATCATCTGAAAGGATTACTCCAACTTTCCCTTCAGGTTGCTTAGAGTTATTTGTTCTTCAGTGAGCCTTTGTGATAAAAGCGAGGCAACATTGTTGGGGACCTCCTGTCGGATATTGTCAGCTATTTCCTTCAGTCGAGTGGATTCCTTAACGAAATGCTCCAACATTTCCTTGGCCATAAGCATTGCTCCATACCCTCTAGAAAAGTCATATGCTTCGCCTTCTCTGACAACCCCACAATCAATCAATTTCTCGTTACATCTCTCCATCAGCTCATGTAATTTTGTAATTATCTCATCCCTATAGATGCGCTCATCCATCCTCCCAAGGTCCCTCCATACACTGAATTCGGGAAAGGATAGCAAGGGCCCTATTATGTATCTTCACCAAATCTTCAACGTGTTTGTAGGCCTCATTTTGGATGCCTTCCATCCAAACCTCTACCCCTCGTGCAATCCATTTGATTCGGTCTATCCCTTCTATTGACTCCATAGGAACAACCGGAGGAACAAATGATGGACCCTCCTCGCTAACTAGATGGGACAAGCTTCTTATATAGTCACACAGGGCCTTAATTTCGCCCTTCTACCTCTGATTTTTCTCCTCAAGCTTCTTCATTTTGTCCTTCACCGCCTACGTGGAGTCGTCAAAATCCTCCATGACCTGTGCCTTGGATGTGTGGCCTAAATAAATCTCAATTACATTATATTCCTCTAGAACAATTTGATCCTTTGCTTTATCTATTGCCAGTGTTTGAACTTGCAGGATCCTGGATCCAAATTCTCCTCAGATAATCTTCATGAACTTCTTTGTCTTTCCCTACTCATCTAATCGGTTGACTCGGTCTAGGATTTCTTGCAATTCAGCCACTGGGTCAACCTCCTTTTCTTGGCTTCTATGAATCCTTTGTCACAACCACTCTGGAATATCTACATTTTGATCTCTCTGTACTGCCAGTTAACTGCTCTTGTCCTTGGACTATTCTAATATCAATCTCTTCCTCGGCCCTCAAACTTTTTGTTGCTTGCATAGGGACTACAACTTCCACTGCAGGAAATCCTTCCTCTGCTGCAAGAGCTTCTGCCTCTGTTTTAGGAACTTCCTCTTACATCATCTCTCTTTCTAGAAGCGTGCCAAGACTTTCTTCAGTGATGATAGCATGTTCTCTGCTCCTTTGTGGAAACCCTTCATTAGCGTTGATACTCAATTTGTCATGTATCGACCTATTCATGTGTTCTTGTTCTATTATCCTCCTGCCAGCATCTGCTTCCTTCTTGGCGAAAGTTACTATTTCTTGCACACTCGGAGTCCGGCTAGGTGAGGATGGCACATCTACGGACCTCTGCCTCTTCTGTTGTGGTTTATCAATATGAAGGTCCAACTTCCTCTTTGCGTGTATTTCCTAAGCAACACCTTTATCCTTTCTACGTTCTGCACTACCTGATGGAATTTCTCCTTCCATTGTTCTTCCTTGTGGCTGCCTCGGTCTTTCATCCCTTAGTGCTTGATGGTCCATTAGTTGGTATGTCCATCATTCCTTTGGCACAGTCACCTGGCTCAATTGCCTCCCAATCCAGTACCTAGTGAAATCCAAGATTGGCCTAGACAGCATGTCGAGGTCTAGAACTTCTTTCTTTGACCAATCATAGGCACCAATTTCTTTTTTCTGGAGGGAATATCCTTTCTGGACCACATTTAACTCTTCCTCCATCTGATCAAGAATATGAAAGGTTTTGCATGCCTTGATTAGGTTCAGTGGCAATTTGGAATGCATTCTTTTCTTCACTTCATGCTCATCTGTAGCATTTGCCCAAAAATCCTCAAGGTGTGCCATATGCTGATATCTAATCCCTGCCACTGACTGTATTTTATTGTAAGGATCAAAGCCCAGCCTCTTTGTATACAACAGAAGATGGAAGAACAATAATTCATCATGAGACCTCTCAGCTGCCTTTAGGCATGGGCACATTTCAGCTTTGTCCTTGCCTGTGGAAATCGGAAAATCAAGTCCCACTTTCTTCTTCCCTTTCTGAATCTTGTCATAAACTGTTAGCTATCGGGCGATCTTTGAAAAACAGAAAAATGCTGAGAGGGGGAGGGGGTGAATCAATATTTTTAGGAACTTTGATCAGATAAACAAATCTGAAAATGCACACTTATAGGAGAGAGACAAGACAGAAATTTTCTCACATGGAAAACCCAAGATGGGTAAAAAAACCACGGCTTCACTAATCAAATGGGCTACAACCCTTTAACTAAGAGCTACAACTCTTCATACACGTTGTTGAACAAGCTTCAACCTTCCCTTTAAAGTTGATATAAGAAATACAGAACAAAAGGAAGATCTTTGTCTTCACAGAAAACGTAAAGACGCTCAAAAAAAATTCCAGACTTCCTTAACTCAAGCTTACATCCAAAAACTAACTTTGAAACCTTCAATCCTTCATAAGCAACTAAGAATTTGTGAAGAATTTAATACTAGCTCTTCATTTTCTATCTACAGCTGGCAAATATCATATTTGCAATAGATTACACTGACTTTCATATATACTGAATAAGATTATTCTATGTATGTCTATCAGAACAAATAAGCAGTCCTCGTCTCAGTCAGATTTTTGATAAACACCTGCCAAGTTTTTCTTACTTCAAAATGCCTCCAAGTATGTCTGCAGGGCGACAGCACTCTCACATTTTTCTTCTTAACACCATGCATTCAACATTCACAGCCCAGTATTATTTGAAAAGACCAGAAAGATTAAAAAACGCAGATGATGAACATGTATAAGAAACGTGAGTTCCACTTTTTCTCTGTTTTAAAATCCACGCAAAAATGTATATAGCCCGCACTTTAGCATGGTAGCGCATCCATTACATTCTAAACACCCTCTCTCCACGAAAGTGTTCACAACATGATACCAGTCACACCGGTGTGTATCTGTATCTTCTTTTAGCACACACCAACCGTTTTAAACTGCTACCGCAAGAAAACGTTTATTTTTAACATATCTGTGCCGATTCACGGGAATGAGCATTTTCGTTCTACTTTTTTACTTACACAGTGGAATGTTACATATCCTCTTTTCGAATGCAAGCTCACTATAGTTAAAAACATCACAGCGCATTGCATTTTTTTTTCAATGGCCAAAGTCACATCTAACACCTTTCACACGTTCCCTTTTCTTAATCATGCTGCTCAGAAACACGCGTCAATGTGTCTCATACACGCTGTTGAAGAGCATTGTTTTGGCCCGCAATGAGTCTCTCGAGTTGTAACTCCCACAAAAAAAATGTCAACCAAGAAGCTTGTCTTGTCTTCTTTTCTGAAGAATGTTTTGCATACACATCTGACCGAATAATGGTTTACTGAAAAGAATATTAACTCAAACGTTTTCAATACACTCAAAAACAGTTTATTTGCAAGTGCCATTTGTTCCCTTCGGTCCGTTATTCTGCACACGGAAATGATTAAACTGTTTACCTTAGAGATGCAGCCACCTACACCCTTGTTAATTATTGGATACTGCTAACGTTTTGTGTTCTGAAGCAACCATTGCACACGATAGAGGACATTTGTTTCTTAAGTGAGGCACAACAGCTGGAACAAAAAGAACATCAGCAAGAACAATACCTACAGCACACGCACAGCAAGCCAGTTGCGACACATGTCATACAACAAACTCCTCTCTAACATACAATTTGAGACTCAGCCACAGTGCATCAGATGACAAAAACACAACAATCTCTAGTAGGACCATCTTGTCTGTCGGATATCTAGGAAGCTTGTATGGTTGTGCTAAGAATCCTTGAAACATGATGTAGGAAAAGGTAGGAAACTGAATGAACCATGCCCCGTATTCTTCCACTAATTTTATGACTTTTGCCAACAGCCCCACATGTAGTTTATTTTGCGGAGTTCGCACAATACGCATTGCAAATGCGTCATTGACCCAAACATAATCATCAATTGCATGCAAATGCAACTAAGGATAGCAATCATTTACTTTCAACCGCTGAGTTCCACCGCCAATTGCTCCCTTGCATCTTAGCCCTTTGTATCTCACTGCCCATGCCAACATATAGATGACATACGAACTCATGTAAAATTTATTTGTCTGCTCCAGGTTCTCTAACTGCTCACTCAAGTTGTCATTGATCAATCCTGCCCAGTCTACATGATCATGTTCTTCCACTACTTGCTCAATAAAATACCACATCCAGCTTTCGAATAGATAAGACTGAGGTGGGCCAAATATCCTGCTCAACATCATTATCATATCACTATTCTCGGTGAAAATCTAACCATACCAACTCTTTGGGCAGCTTGGAAAAATGAGACATGTTCTTCTGCAACCACTTGTTTATAATCTCTTCACGATACTGAACTCCGATAGTGAAGACCCTTTCTGCTTGCTCCTTTGTTTTCATTACCAATCTCCGAGAGGAAGGAATTCCGAAGGCCTCCAAAATAGTTGATGGAGAAAGGTCTGCAAGTAAGTTTCCATCAGCATCTCTGATCGTTCTGTCTCTCGCATGGTAGTGCCTTGCACATTCCCGGATCAACTCAAGATGCTAGAAGGCAGGAGGGAATCCAACTGCAGCCACCATACCACTGTTTACGATCCAATTGGCTAAGTGTGTCGAATGATGGTCTTTATATCTGAACATCCACCTATGGAATTCATTTAGGTCTAGGAATCCAAGGTTGATGTCACTAATTTCTAACGACTTTGACACGATCTTGGATTCCAAATAGAATCTACTCTGCTCATTCTTTATCAACTGCCTTCTGGTCATGTTTGTTCCTCTAGGTTATGCCATCCCGTTTTCCTGTAAAACAGAAAAGAAACAGACATAAGAGCATGCGGGAAAACAAAAACCTAAATAATTTCTCCTGAAAAGATTTCAAATTTTTGAAAGTTTTGCATTTTCCTCTAGAATAGGAATTTCTCTCTTCCAAGAACTTGTGCCTTTTCATAAACTTTCCCACTTACTAAAAAAATTCCCCTTTTTCCTAGAATGCTACAATTTCTCCTGAAAATAATTTTCATGCTTCCCAAGAAATACTTTTTCTCTATTCAAGAAAATTCACTCAACTTTTCAAAAAATTTCCTCTGAAAAAAGAAATTCTCACAATCTCTTTCTCAATCTTGCTTCTTACTTTGCTCTCGAAATACATGTCTGAAAAATGAATTGAGAGAGACTCGTTTATAGACCTCAGAACCCTGGAAAGCTGCTTTACAAGCAAAGCACCAAATTTAGAAGATTCCGCTTTCAAAGAGATTTTATGCCATTTGTCACTGTTTTTCTTCTAGCCTTTTGGGCAATTTCCAATTCGAGTGTCCGACTTCGTAGAGTTTTATCCAATTGATCTTCTTTCCAATTTTTTGATTACTTTAAAAAGATATTAATTAATTAAATATTAATGCAAATCAATATTTAATTAATTTAAGATTTTTTAAATCCAGAAGCAATTTTTGACTTTGATTTTTTAATTATAGCTTTCCAAATAATAATTAATTAAATATTACTATTTAATTAATTTAGTTTTAACCCCAAAAAAAGCAATCCTTTTGACTTCGAGAATTAATCAATTAAATATTAATAAAAAATCAATATTTTATTGCTTTTGAACACTTTTTTTCAATTTTTGAAATTCTCGGAATTTTCCAAAAAATTTCAAATTTGGAATTTTTTTCAATTTTCACCAATTTTGAAAATTTTTCAAGATGTTATGATTTTTCCAAGATAATCCATTTTGTCATTTTTCAATTTTTAAAGTTTACTGATTAAATATTAAATACAAGATTCAATATTTAGTCAATCTTGATTTACTTCCAAAAATTGATTTATTTCCACCTTTTGTTGTTGATTTTCCAACCTGTTGATCTCTAACCTTACATCGAACTTCTCAAATTTATTATTGTATCCATTCGTTGCCATTTTTCGATCTTGATTTGAATTTCTTCGCCCTTTGTTAATTTTCACCACTTAAACATAGGACCAAACCCTTAAATGGTTTAATTAAATATTGGAATAAAATCTCAATATTAAATTATTTTCAGCAACAATCCAACTTGGATTTCTTTCATTTTCCACATTCAATGAATTTTCTGCTTTCCACCTTCTTATTGCCCTTCTTTAAATTTCCAAAATCTGCAACACTTTATTAACATTGAAAAATTCGATTAATTTACAATTTATTTCAAAATCCAATATTCTCCACTTTATTTCGTGACTTGAACCTTTTCCCAATCCGCCTTACCATTTTCATAGCATTTTAATTATTTCTAAAGTTTTCCATGACTATGCTCAATTTGCACTCAAGCGCATTTGTGAAGGTATCGGGGATTTCTTATTTCCAAACTTTCCTTGACTCCCACACATTTGCGCTTTGAGCGCAATTTTACCATAGTCAAGGAAGTTTTACTATGGAGGATTCCATAACTTGGTTGAATATGCGCTCGAAACGCAAATCTGGGTGGGTTTTGGATTTTGGTTTTAGAGTTATCTGCCACCATGATGGAATTGCGCTAGGAGTGCTCTTTGACATGGGTCAAGGATTGCAATTTGCCGGACATTTCTTGACCATATGAGTTTTGCACCTTGAGCGCAAATAGGCAAGGGTTCAAGACGTTTGGTTTTCTCATATTTCGTGATTGGCTACGATTTGCGCTCCATGCGCATTTTGGGTGTAGTTGAGGATTTTCTTCGAAAATATTTCCAACATTTCAACCATGTCGGAAGTGCAATTGCGTGATGGCCTACGGATAAAACTTTCTTCCATCCTACCAATGTTCCTTGAGTGCATGCAGGAAGGATGGTGTGGAGGATCTCCTCATAGACTTGTTCCATGCACCAGAGAGTTCAGTTGTTGAGTGTGGATATGATCATGGGATGGATTTTCTTCAGACTTCTACCCCAATTGCGTGCTTTGTTTCATCTTACATTTTATTTTGACACTTTGTGACTATGTCTAAATCACGCTGGGTGCATTCAAGTCTTTTCATGGATTGTTTCCCTTGTTGATGCCTCCATGACTTTGGATATTTTGCACTGGGGATGTTGTGGGCTCATTCTTGTTTACACTCCCTCATCTCTAAGGTTGTGCGGGCTTTGGGTGTGAATGGAGCACTTAGGCTGACTATCCTTACTTGCATGGCTTTGTGGTTCACTTGGCACATCTCTAGCTCCATTTTCAGACCCGTGAGTGATGGGTTTCTCTTGCAAGACTCATATGTGCCTTCAAGATTTATGAATCAATGGAAGTCACAATGAGATTTCATTACATTTCTCATAATGTTGAAGACTTGCGTGTTGGCACATAGAGGTGGACATTCATGTCCGTGAAGGACACTCCTCTGTGTGACCACTCCAGAACTCAATCTCGGAACCTTACGAAACAGTGCTAAGAGCTACTGAGAACACAAAAAAACAAGGGAGCCAAGCTGACGGAAATGATAGGGGGGTCCCATCATCGTTGGGCGGTGTTGCGATTCGGTCACAACAATACCCAAGCATGTGAGCAAAGGCAACAAACCTACTTGACAATTTGGTCCCAAAAATAAACAAAACTAATAAAGAATAGATCATCACTTGGTTGGGTTCACCCCTACATTTCACAAGTAACAAATATGTTGAAAAAATGCCTTGCAAATTTAGAAACCTCTAATTTATCTTCAAGTCTTGCTGCATCATGGATCTGCACAAGAAAAGTCCATAAGGAAGATATCTGTCTTGGTCATCCCAGAGTCTTGCAGGGTAGAGTCAAACAATTGGGAGAGATGTCTGAGTCTTGTGAACTGTAATGTTAGAAGTTGAAGCTAATTATTTAAGGTTATTGAAGGTTGTTATATATGTTAATTTTTCTTTCCCGATGCACACGAGCCAGTACAAGATCATGGGCAAGGAGGATCTGAGAAAGACTCGCAATGAACATGAAAGAAACTGTTGCGATTTGCATATGCTTTCGCACACTCAAGTAATCCTTCCAATTAGCGAATGTTTTTATCAGGAAAGAAAACCAACTGTTGGCCTACAACAAGCAGGAATGAATTGTCCATATATGGGGAAGTGGAACAACCAAAAAATTAAAGTGAATTGAGTGAGATTGTTGATGTGTCGCCCAAACAGTTTCTGGAACTGAATGAGCACTCCAATTTTTAACTTGTGCAACAGTGCAACCATTCTAGCATATTAGCAGAGCTAGACAAGCACTGCAAAGTTCCACTCATAAACCTGTTCTAGACGGGCATGAAAGGATGAATACACATAAATCTGAAGTCGTAAATCTCCAAAGAAATGAGGTACAAGGTGGACTCAGAAACTGTCAAAAATTTGAAGTGATGTCTCATCCAGAATCTTTACAGAAAGTCAATATTGTAAATTTGTAACTATGAGAGCAGAATTTCATCTTGAAAGCATTTACAGGAAATGTTTTAGCTTTATTAAAATTGTTCTCTGACACATATAAGCTGAAACGTTTATAATATATCCCAAAACCCTAGGCATCAGCAAATCCTAGCACCTTATCCATTGTAGCACAAAAACGTTTTGAACATCTGAAAGCAGTGCTTTCAGATCAACTTTCAGCCACTCTTAATTTCTCCACGCCCTTTGTCATTGAATGAGATTTTTATAAAGCTATACTTGATAAAATATTTTCAAAGGACAAATGTCCTATTGCTTTTGAGATTGTGAAAATGAATGACAATATCCTATTTCCATGAATGCTCACAATGATTTTAAGTTGTGCTACAATTCCAGTTGATTTTCCCAAGGTGATCACATTCAAGGCTATACAATTATGATCAGAAAAGCATGCGAAAAATACATACCTGTGCTTACAGATAATAGCCAGTACTTCCATTCAGTACAGGTCTGAAGTGTATAGATAGTCTCAAACTTATTTTAACAAATCTTTTTCTTTTTCTTTTAGCTATTTCATCCACTAGACAGGATAAAGGGAGAACAGAACTGATTGCTGCACTGTAAATAATTTCAAGAATGATTCTCCGTAAATGAGCACTGTTGATGACACAAAAAAAAGGAGAAAGGGATATGGATCAACGGCCTTAAAAACAATGAATTTCAGATATGAGAATAGACAACAGTGGAAGATGCTCTGCCTTGATGATACAACCTTTGTTATCCATGCTGTGCAGCTAGAGAAGCTTCTTCAACATTACACAAGTGAACCTGCTATTCCTTCTCAAATACAATGTAACATATTGAAAACAAAAAAATTGAGGATAGCAGCACTATTGTATACATTGATTGAATTCAAAACAATTACAGTGCAAATTTATTCTAATGTTGAAAAATTGTAGCTAAGTGAATGTCCAACTAACATCTCTAATACTTGAATATTTTAGTGGCCATATATATCAGTTAATGTGTGTCAGAAAGTTATTGAGCATTTAAGTATAAGGCATTTCACCTTTGTTCTCCTTTATTGAAATATGAAACAGTTTATGTTGATTAGAAATCCCCAAAGAATGATAATTCGGATGTTTGAAGCATTAAATCATATTGTTTCCCTCATCTTTCAAGTGTGATGTTAAGTTGGGTGACTTAGACACTCTTACTGCTAAGATACAATTTATTAACAACAGAGTTGCAGGCCATTGCAAGGAGTGAAGCAGATCTAGAAGTTTTGAGAGTTTGGCTACAACAATGAAGAAAATTCATAACTCCCTTCATGCATGAAATTAATTTCAGTTGAGTACATTTTTCATTTTTTAATTTGTAAAAAGTCTTATATCTGTAATATAATATAATTATTATATTAAATAACACAATATAAAATATTAATATATTTATATTTTAATATAATAATCTATATTAATATATACAAGATAATTATTATATTCATTTCCTTAGGATTGATTTGCTCTGCTTCGGAAATCTCCACGCATCTCTCGATGGCTGCTCAGCAAGCTTTGAATCCATTCTCATGACCACCTGGTATGCAGTCTTCACAACGTATCGGCGAATAGGGCTCACCAAGTCCTTGACCAACTGAATGGGAGTGTGTTGTCTGTGTTACCCTCCAAATAATGTCATTTTCACCCTCCTGCAATGTCTTCTGAAACTCTGCTAAACTCTAACCAATGAACTGGCTCAGCTCTACATTTGACAGGCAGAAGACAAACAAGTTTCAAAAATGTGTTGCACCAGGGGCCTCCAAGTGGTTGGCAAGGTTTGGGGAAAGGTTGTTTGGCCAGGCTCCCCTTTGCCTATCAAGTGATCCATCCCTCTTCCAAGACTCCTTGTTAATGTTTTGAACAAGAATAGCATAATATGTATAACAGATATCTAAGATTACAAATAACAGATTGACACAAATGTTTATCCTGAGAAAACCCTCCACTTGAGGGTGAAAAACCCAGCCACACAACAATAGAACCTTTATTTAATGATCAAAACAATGCTTCACAAGCCAAGTCAGATGAATGACTTCTTCACATATTCTATGATCACATAACAGACATTTGCAGAATAAGAACAACTCTACAGTATAATGACCGCACCTTTTGTGAATCATCCAAATCACACACAAAGTCTTCTACACAATGATCACAAAGAAATCTCTTTATCAATACACCAAAACTAACACTGTATTCTCTACACATGAAGATCACCCTGAATTCTGCTTACATGAAGATCACACTCAAGGTGTCTGAAGAATCTCCATACGATGTTCTATCAACACACACAGTGATGCCAAAAAGGCAGAAGCCGTAATGCAAGAAACGGACTCTATATTGGCTCTCGCTGTCCCACGATAATGTTACTCTTGCATACACCATGATCACGACACACATAAAACTTTGTCAATACACAACTTGGCCCAGCAAGACAAAAAACAGCAGGTAGCCAAAGAGTCATCACACCTAGCATCATGAACACCCGCCGGTCTTTTACTCTTAACAAATCTTTAATATGGAACAATTAAAACCAATGAAGAAGAAAGACGTTCGCAACATCAACATTGCCAGCAAGCACGATAAACTCATTAGAGATTATAACCCAATGACGCTTCATAATTTCTAGTGACAGTTGTGAGAGAGCCGATTCACCTTCATAAACTCCAAAGACTCATGAATGATGATCATGGCCATATAGATCAAAAACTCGGTCTCGGCAAAAACTCGCCAAGCCCAAAAAAAATGGGGAAAAATTCGGCCAGTTTTTGAAAAAGCTCGGGGAAAAACTTGGGAACTTAAAAATGGATTAACTTTTAATTAGAAATGCATTTATTTTGCAAAATTCAATGAGAAGATGCATCCAATGAGTTAATTAATGAGAACAACAAAGAAACAAGCTGAGTTTAGATATATATAAACACAAACAAAGTGGGTACAAAATCCCATTCTCATGTGGAATACTGATGATGGCTGGAAGCAAATTAGTACATAGTTTCTATAAAACTAAAAGTAAATACATCATTACAACTACATCTTCCTCTTCCCAGCTCTACTAACAAATAAGGGAGAGGAACTGTGGGGTCTAGTCTTACAAGTAGAACACTGTGCTATGCGTGACTGTGCCTCCACTCGAATCCACCTCCAATACTTTGCAATCACCTAGCAAGGGGTTGGAGGCCTCTTTTTCTCCTCCCTTCACAATTACCAAAAATGTCATTTTTTGCATTTTAACACAGGACAAGCGCAGAAGAGTTTTTTTTTTAAATCACAGTTTTTTGGAAAAACTCACTGATTAATTGGCGATTTTTTCCTGCAAGTTTTTCTCTGGAAAACTCACCCAGCTGAAAAAATCGACAAAAACTTGGCTCGGTGATTAATCAGCAATTAGTCCAACTATGATCATGGCAATATCATTCCAAATTTCTTCAGACAATAACATGGCAATGTATTACCAAACCCTTCCGATGATGCCTGCAAGGTCCTCATAAAGGCACGATGACATAAAGGCTGGCAGCGGTTACATAGTAGAGAGAAGACACGATGACATAAAGACTGGCAGTGGTTACACAGACATACCACCATCACTAACACAACAGCAACATAAGGAACTTGCTTGAAGACAAGCCAAGAGATGGAATCAACTACGCAGTCATGCCATCAAAGGAGTTCTGCAATCACGGACAGAGGGAAGACGAACTTCAATACAGGAGAGATAGCAGCCCATCGCAGATACAAAAATGTCTCCTGCAGCTACAGAAATTAACACTCCCTAAGGTATGTTTAGATGATTTTGCAAATGACAGGGAGGCTTTCTTGCAGGATCGTGCCCTAATTTGCCAATTCACAAAAATCTAGCCAAAACTATGTGACATGCAAGCCTGGGTCGCTAAGAAATGGAAAAGATATATGGAAGGGGGAATACTTATCTACCTTTGTGAAAAGGGATTCTTCATCTTTGAATATGATTTATAGGATGACAAAGAATGGTGTTGGAAAATGACACGTGGATTTTTCAAGGTGATTTTCTATGCATGAAACCCCAGTTCCCCTCTTTCAACCTGTGCACGTGAACCTTCACCTCAGCCTATTAATGGGTGTGATTATCTTATCACCTTGTACAGTTTTGGGAACTAAATTGTTTGTGGACTATTGGGAATGACCTGGGAAAGTATCACTGTACTTCCAAAGAAACTATCAATTACCAGAAGTCCACATGTGCTTGATCATGTGTTGAAATGGATCTATCTAATGGCAATTCAGCAGAGATTTTGTTGAAAGTGGGAAACGAGTGCAAGAGGCAACCTGTAGACTATGAGAGAAGTTGCCCTCAGATGCAGGATATGCTTTTCAAAAGACTACTTCACATACCAATGTCAGAAACAGCAAGCTCACGAGGGTAGATATCACTCAATTAGAAAACCTTCCTGGTGGAATGGGCTGAGCCTCAATACTACGTGATTCCTCCAACACCCAAAAGGCCATGCATCATCTCCAAGCTCCTCAAATAAATAATTCGAAGGCTTGCTCTCTCCATCACTTAGTGTGTGTGCATTAACAATCCCACTACTGGCTGACTGCTCCAAAAACACTATTTCAGCAGACTCTTCATTCTTGCAGGAGAAACCTATCATGAAAGTTATATATCCAGATAAAACTCTTAATGATGGGGTGTGAGGATAGCCCTAAAGAAGAATGCAGCAATCAAAAATATCATGGATGGACAAAAGTGCAGTGGAGGAATCTAGAAACAACTTCATCCCATTCAAATGTCACTTAGATCCACCAAGAAGAGGCAAATTTTGAAAAATTAAATATATTTGCAGCGACTTGGGCTGTAAAGAATGATATTGACTCTTGCTTCAGGGCAGGAGATTTGAGTAATGTAATTAACTTTTTGAACCCCAATCCATAGGGGACGCACCTTATTTTTCTTATTTTTTATTGGAGATGCAGCTCCCTTATGCCTAGCTTAAGGATCCAAAAAATATATTAATATAATAAACAGTGTTATCCAGAAACGTGTTTCCACCCTAAATGCCCAAGTACCAGAAACAAAAACCATTTCGGGGACTTGGGGATGGCTGGAAACATTTCCAAGCTGTCTCTGGTCAAGTGAAAAATTCGGAAACCACCCCAGAAACTCGGAAACAGTCAACATAATTTTCAGAAACCGTTGACCGTCCCCAAGACAGCTGGGGACGGCCAAAAATGTCCCCAGCCGTCTGGGGGCTATCAGACGTTTCCAGTAGCAGCAGGCAAAAAAAAGAGAAATTTATAAAATATTTGCAAATTTTTTTAATCGTGCATGGACCTCAACACAACGCTAAAATATTTAAATATTATTAAAATATGTGTTCATGTTGTTATTTGTCTCGACTAAACTAAGCCTAAGCCATTCTATTATTTCATTATCTCATGAAAATTTATTTCTTCTCTATTGACCTGATCCACTGTTGCATGAGTGGGCGTTTCATTCTTGGGTTTGCACTTTGCAAGGTTGCATATATACTAGCCTGAGTATATCAATATTTGCAGAGTTTGCAAGGTTGCACTGTTTGGCCCAAGTGATCAATATTTATTAATGATTGATCTGAAAAAGCCATTTCTAGCACAACAAGCGCTCTGCAACTTCACCATCAAACCATCTCTGAGGAGGCCTCCCATATACGTGTGAGCAGTCAATCGACCATTCACAAGGAGGTCAGCCCCATTTATTGCATGTCCTCCATGTAATGGTGTGTTTTATGGGTCAAGGCCATAGCAATGGCACCATTTCCTTGAGCCAAGTTGTGCTTGAAGGCAGTGTTGGTGGTAGAAATCCATCAGAGAAGCCATTATGTTGGAGTCATCAGTTCCAATGGGCACAAGTTTCATTCTTGCCTCTTCTCCGTGTGCAGCCTCTTCTCTTGCAGATGAATCCGAACAAGGTAAGGGATCTTCTGCCACTCAGATTATTGTTAAACCTAATTTGCTTATGTTTAAGGTATCTTTGTTGAGAAGTGTAGACTTAGAGACTTGGCTATATTCCTAGTGGTCCAACATACATCCAAATTGCCCTTTCGTGCCTTCTTGAATGACTGGTTGTATAAAACCTAGAACTTGAGACTAGGGTTCCAATACTCCTTCTACAGGATGGTTCAAAGAGGGTTATTTATAGTTTTTTTCAAAAGCCTTAATTCCCAAAAGGAAGTTGTGAAGTGCCAATTTTGGAATATTTGCCTATGTAGTTTTAGGGCCATTCCTTGGTCTTCGGATGCAAACACAGAAGAAATATTGGCACTTACGTGCCCTAGATGGGTCACTTTCAAAAGTGTTCCCCCCATTCTTGTGGAAACTCCTGCCTAAGACTCTAGAAATGGTTGGCAAAGTTATTAGAATGGAAGAGTCTAGTGCCCTTCTTCCCCATATGGATGCTACGATTCTCATTGCTATCAACCCTAGGAGTCTCATTGCTATCTGTTTCTTGCCCCATTGAAATCCTTGGGGGGCTCAATGCATGCTTCCTCTGTCGTAGAGAAGACCATCGAAGACGGAATTGCCCTCTGCTGAACAGAGGCAAGCCCAATGAAACCCATAAATTTGATGTTAGCCACAATGCAGACCTGAACCCTAGAGAAAAAGAACAATTTAATCCCAACAGATGAAAGGATAAACCTAATAAAAAGTCTTCAGAAGCCCCGGTCAATCCGAAGGTTGAGGTAAACCGTGTCCAAGACTCAAAATCTGTAGGAACCCATCCTTGTTGATGACAGCCATGGCCCATAAGGATGCTATGGTGGGTAGATTAAAGGAGCTTAAAGAAGCTCTAAGGCAATCTTATTTCTCTGACCAACATTTCTCGGTTGTTGACTGTAATGTCCCCTTTTTTGGGACATTAGTAGTCAATTTAATAATTAAATTCTAAGTTGTCAAATTATATTAGATTAAATGACAACTTAGTTTAATTATTTAATAAAGTATGAAAATGACTTTTATGGAAATTGGTGAAAAAATTAATAAAGATAATACAATTTCTAGATTTGATTGTGTGAAAGTTTTTTGCATCAACGTTTCGAATCACACTCCGTGATCCATCATCAGGATGAGAAGAGCTGAAAGAGCACACAGAGTTTTTCTATGTTATTAGCTAGCTTTTGATTTGAGAACAGATAGTTCAGATTTAAGTCACAAGATTCGCTGAACTTAATGTATGAAGGTGTTGCTAGTATGCTGCTGGATATGATTGTCTATAACACTTTATCATCAAAATTTCGGATCATACTCCATGATCCATCATCAAAGATGACACAAGAATTCAAGGAAGAGAAATGGATGGATCTGATATCATTAATTTATGTATGAAGCTCAAAATTTTGTAAATTCTCATAAAATTTTAAAAATTCCATAGTTACATGATGTTTCCTGAAGAGGGATTGCGTGAGCATGGGGACTGGTTTTGAGGACAGGGGGACCGAGGGCCTAAATATGGGGAGTGCGGGGGACGACAGTGGGGAGACAATGGCAGTGGGGACTAATGATATGCAAACTGAGGTGGATTGAAATATTCAAGGCAAAATCTGAATTATAACATCTCTGCAAGTGCCCCATGAAAGGCAAACTAGTTTTCACAAAGTTAACGGTTGAGATTATTATATAATTGCATGTGCCACATAGCAAGTGATTCGGCTTTAGGTGATGGTATTGTGGGGCAACATTACCCCCAAGTCTCCAAGCCTCTGAAACATCTCCATACAGGGGACACAAGTTTTTTTCTTTTTTTTTCCAAGGGGGAGCCATGTTCTTGTGGAACACTAAAAAATTCATTCAAATTTTTCCTGATATTCCTACAGAAAGAAGGCTCAAGCGTTTTTTAATAAAAATATATTCAATCAATACAAATTACCGAGGGGGAGAGAAGCCCGAGCAGAAATGATCCATCGTGATTGGTGACAAGTGCGCTCTCTTTGTAATGCAGTTTTTCCTCATCACACAAGCACTACTTGAGCTTTTCCTTTACTCAATTCACTCAACCAAGGTATCGAAATTTAAGGTGTAATGAGCATGCCGCCAAGGCATGAAAATTTAAGGTGTAAAAAGCATGTTTCTCAGGCATCGAAATTTATCAGCAGAAGACTCAGATAATTATAGCCACTCCCTGCCAAGGATCCCACCCACACCTATTATTTTATATTTTAAAATATTTAAATTGGATATAAAAGCATAATAGATTTATTATTTAATATATAAAATTTAACAAATTTATTATTTATTAATAAATAATAATAATAAATTAAACTTTAATTTTTGAACATATCTGTGATAATATATTTACATTTGTAATAATGTTGTTTTAGTTTCAATAATTTTAATTTAATAAGTATAAAATATTTATGTTAATTTTAAATTTCATATAATATTATTTTATTTTAATAAATTATAAGTTTGCTAAGTTGCTGAATCGTCCAGTTTAACTGCCAATTCCAGGTACGGTACTTCTCGGAATCCCTGCGGAATCTTAGTAAATTATAATTAAAGTTGTATTTATTTATTTTTTCAATTCAAATTGTTATATATTTTAATAGTAACATTATATAATATATAATTGTTTAATTTATGTTTGTTATTTCTTGTTATAATATTAATTTGTTAAATTGTATATGAAATAATTAATATTACAAGTATGCTATTTCTTAATTCTTGTTTTTACGCTGCAAAATATATATATATTTACAATTTTTATATTTATTTTTCTACTGTCGTATATAAACCTACCCAACCCCTTCAAAAAATTATATTGTATCTACGTACCGTATCCACATACCTGTACCTGTGTCAGTACCCGATTCAGCAACTTAGTAAATTTGACTATATTATTTTATAATTTAATATAATTTCAAATCTATTTAGCATTTTCAAACTATTAAGCAATTTAACAGACTCATTATTAATATATTTCTTGAATTTAAATTTATATAGAGAAAATTTATTGCAAACTTTTTTTCCAAATCTTTTGCCCTTGTCGAACTTATCCAGATTTATTGTTGCCTAATTTGAATTTAAACCTAGTGACTTAGATTCAGACAGTAGCAATATGATAAATTTTGGAAATGACCAATGCATTCTGATCCAGAAGTATTTTACAGGTTATTAAGAAGTTTTGCTTGAACATTCAAAGTATGTCTTCCGCATCATACATAAAACCGGGTGTTTTATGTTGACTTGCTTTTCTCAACTTCAAAAAAGGACAAGTTTGGTAAGCACTCAAGTCATGCATGGATCAAGGGATTCCATCTAATCAAATTGAGAAATGTATTCATCCCACCATAATACACATATAGACATACCCCTCAAGAAAATTTGGAAAATGATATACGAGTGCCCATACCCATATTGCAACAGGACCTAGTAACTGTGTGCTAATCAAAGCATTGTTCTAGAATTTAAGAAAATAAGTTGCACAAGATAAGATAGATATGGCCTTATTAGAAATGCTGGCAAGAATAAAACATAAATGGGATAAAACAATTAATTGATGTTCATTTAGCAAAGCAATCAGAGATATTGTATATTATTAACGATATTGCCTGATATATAGACAACTCTCTATTAGATGAGATGACTTACTTCTTATTAATTGCATTAAATTCAGTTTTCAGAAGTGCCAGGCCCTTCTTATCATCCCTCATCAACGGCTTCTTCAGCTGTTTCTCTACCTTGTCCAATGCATCCATCCTCATCTTCTCAATGCCAAAATCATCACGAAGGCCAGTCCTACAAAACAATTAAGAAAGATTATCATAATTAGTAACAAAGAAATGATTCAGTATCTCGATTTCTATTTTACTACCCTTTTATTAGAGGATAACGAAATGACACTGAATGGTAAAATGAATTGAATCCAATGAATTTAGCAATTTATCAAAGCCATGTCGGCAGTGGCTGTCAAATAGTATGTATCAAATAGCACGTGAAATATGCTTTTATGACGCTAAAGATGAAAACTTGAACACAAATGGCAAAGGAAATACTCCTCTTCTGGGTCGAACAACAAATCTGGGTAAGTTGGAAAACTATTAAAATAAGTTTGTCTTGAATATAAAGATAAGTTGTTTATTTCATAGGCCAATGTAAAAGTATGAATTCTTTGTGGGCGAATACGCTTGATTTAAAGCTGATGCACATAGAAGTGAGCTTCTTATGTGACGAAAATGATAGCAGTAAAGGCACTAAACAATTGTGTTGAATACCAGGCTTGAGAGGTATTGATGATGTGATCAGGTCTAGAACATTCACAAATGAGTTGATCTCAGTCACCCATGGTATTTTGATGCACTAAGTTTCAAGCCTGGATAAACCATTTGTGAATACCAGGCTTGAAAGGTATTGATGATGTGATCAGGTCTAGAACATTGACAAATGAGTTGATCATAGTCACCCATGGTATTTTGATGCACTAAGTTTCAAGCCTGGATAAACCATTTGTGGAAACACAAATTTAAGAACTACAAATTGAATCAGCCGCAATGCAAATTGAACATTTATCAAATGATACAATTTGCAAACTAGCAACTGATGCAAGTGAAATAATTTTGTCAACCAAACAAGTTAACTCTAATACCCAAATTCAACCCTTGTCAATGTTAAATTGTCCCTTTAGGACAACGCAAAACAGAACAGTGTGTAAGGTAAAACCTTTCTTTGAATTAGAAAGGGAATCTCCCTAGTAATAAAAATATAATCCTAAAATTGGTTTTTCAATAAATGCCTGTTTAGAAGTGTTGTTAAGCCTTCTGTCCTTGCTAAAGAACTTAAAAGAATTTCCTCAGCAGTGTGAGTGTGAGACAAAGCTTGAACTGGATTAAACTCATCAAACACAATTTAGCAAACCAATTAAATTATCACATACAAATCTACAATAACTTCTTCAGTGAAAATCACAATACAGAGCCTCCACTTTTCCAGAAAAACTATTTGATTTGACAAATCAACAAAAACAAGATTAGACAAGACAGCTTGAACAATAATCTCAGCAAAAAAAGGGCACAACAATTACTGTTAGCTAAAATCTAAGTGCATAAAGCAATTATTTATGAGTGTTACAATATTTTCCATAAAAGATAATTTAAAATACTGAACTGCAGCTCCTATGCCATCAATAGTTTGATTGCAATAAGGCAAGCCTAGAATATAAACGTATACCCAAATACATCAACTAAAATTGGAAACCATCAAATAGATCTCTGATAAGAATATATATCTCTATAAATAGACATTCTAGAAGGCTGTCTCGAACTAGCTTTCTCCTAAAAACATAAACAGCTAAAATTAGTCATTGCGGTAGTACAGGGTAAAAATAGCTAGTCTGGAGTCAGCTCATTCCAATGTTTATGACGCAGCTTCCTCATTCTGACTATGGCAGATCCTTGGTCAAAAGAAACCATGAAACCATACTACAATTGACAACTCATTGAACAATCCTGGTGACTTGAATACCATTCTTTCCTTCAACATTTATTAAATTCAATGTTCAGCCCCTAGAACTTGTCCGCAATAAAGGCCTTTAATGAAACAAACCATCCATCTTGAGGTGTCTTGGATTGAGTATAATAATGACTGCATTGGATGCTAGAAAGGATTAAACAACTATTTTCTGCCACTGAGTCGACAATATGTTGAGAAACTTGCTTCAATGGCATCCTTTGTGGTGGGGAGGTTAACTTGTCTCCTTCCATGCAAGGGCATCCTTCTGTCTCATCCTTGCACTTTTCCTTGTGATTTGACATTTGCTTTGGTACTCAACCCTTCTAGGAAGTACTTCTACATTTTGTTTGATCACTAACATTTTGACATTTAACCTCTTTGGGGTGAACTGTCTTCTAGTTTCTCATTGGCATGTTGACAATTGACCTCTTAGGGGTGTGCTTGAAAATTTGGGAGTACTTTTGTCATTTATTTTTTATCCAGAGATACAAAGACTCACCTAGACTCGGTGCCTCTCGGAGCAAGCAAGCTTAGATGATACCAAAAGACTTGAAACCCAAGTACAAGACAAGTCTGACCAAACTCATCAAATCCAACAAACCCCATCGCTCGCTCACCCAACTTAGTGAGCTAGAAAAAACATGAAAAATAATTATATTAAAAAACTCAAAATTAACTCTCCTAAAATGACCTCTGACACTCTCAAAACACTTCAATTTCATTTGCAAAACACAAAGGAAAAAAAAAAGAGTATTCGAGCTAAAAATCACATGCCACTGAAGCAAAAACCAGTAGACAACTTGATCAGAAAACATTAATAGAATAAAACTTGACAAGTTTGTAGCAGGCCTTAGTGTACCTAAAGCAACCTATAATGTATTTGGAAGAGCACACAGTTAATTTGGAGAAGTCTGCCATCAAATTGAAACAGATTTGAAGAGGTATTTTACTAGAACATTTTTTATTTTCCTTTTAAATTTTGTTTCTCCTACGTCTTTTTTTCATAAAACTATCCTGTAATGTAAAGCATCAACGTTTCGGATCACACTCCGTGATTTATGAACAAGCCCAATCTATTTTTTTTGTTTCTTACCTTTTCTGGCTGCAAACCCTAAATTTTAATTTAAATAGATTTATTTGTTATTGCACCGTACTTTACATTTAAATTTTGTTTCTCTGTACTTTTTATTATTTAAATTTTTTTTTTAAATATTGGACCATACGTTTTACATTTAACTAAATTTATTTGTTATTGCACTGTATTTTACTATGAACCTTTTTCATTTTCTTTTTTGATTTTGTTTGTCTCCGAATTTTGTTTTATTCATAAAACAAACCAAGCTGCAAACCCTAAATTTTAATTTAAATAAATTAATTTGTTATTGCATTGTACTTTTTACATTCAAATTTTGTTTCTCTGTAATTTTCACTATTTAAATTTAAATTTTGTTATTGAACCATAATTTTTACAATTAAATAAATTTATTTGGTATTGCACCATATTTTACTAGTTTCTTTTTAAATTTTGTGTCTCCTACGTTTGTTTTTATTATAAAACAAACCTAGCTGTTTTGATATCTTTTTACAAACAAACCCAAGCTATTTTTTCATTTTTGACCTTTCCTAGATGCAAACTCTAAATTTGAATTCAAATAGATTTATTTGTTATTGCACTATACTTTTTACATTTGTAGATTGTTCTAATGTCGACACAAGATAAGCAATGATCATGCCATATTTGCCAAAGAACGATGCAATGCAACCTGATTATATCACATATGATGAGGCAAGGATGAGACATAAAACAAATTAAGATAATGGCATGCATCTTAATCTTATGGCATGTGACACAAAATTAAAAGACCCAACTTAACTAGTGTGAAAAAGACCTAAAATGAACCCAGATAAGACCTAAAAGCTTGTTCATACCAACAAAAATTATGGATCACGTAGTGTGATCCCAAGCGTTGATGCTAAAAAAACATACACAATCGAATCCATAAACAAAAATTATACAAAAATTATGGAGGTATTAGCAAATTGAAATATCACCTCACACAGATTTCATGCCAAGATATTGAGGTGTGCAATGTTGCAAAAATTTATGTTATGTGCAAGGTACAAAACCTATTAAAATATTGTAACATTTCTTTAATGTTCATCTTAGTTAGCTTAGAAAGTTTCATTTGGAAATATTGTCTTTGTAAATCTATTTAAAGGAGCCTTCATCTCCTTCGTTTAATATATCAATTTACCATAACATGGTATCAAAGCAGGTTGATGGGGTTTTTTAAAAATTTGGCTAATTTTTAAAATAAAAAAAATCAAGGCACTACCTGGAATTTTTCCAAAAAAATTTAAACATTTTTTAATGAAAAAACGTCTTTGCATTTTTTGTGTTTTTTTTTTTGCGTCTCTAATTTGCATTTGTTTGTCTTCTTTGTGAATCTTGTCAAGCTCATGGGAGGTTTTCTCTGTTCCTAGATTCAAGGTTTTTTTATTCAAAGGTTGTTCAATTTTCTACAAGCCCATCTCTACATTCTTTGATTGCATGTGTGCCATCAGGAAACTACCGGTCTTTGTGTTTTGTGCCTTCGTGTTTGTGGGTATTTACTCACATTTGTTCCATATGTCAATTTTCTTCATTGCTCATCTTCTTTTTTCTGTAGGACGTTTTTTTCTAGATTTGCAACTTACAAAATGATGTTTTTCTAGATCTCTACAAAAGAGTTTGTGCGAGAATCTTAGAGGAAGAGTGTCTCTATGTTTCTACAACTTGCAATGGGCATCTTCTCTGTGAAATCCATGTGATTTACTTCAGCCCGTTCTAGGGTTTCATGGGCGTCATTTTTGTTGTGACCTTCGTTTCTAGGTTTCCTAACTTTTGTCCTAAAATATTAGTGCTTGGGTTTTCTAATTTTTGTCCTAAAATATTAGTGCTTAGTTTTTTCTAAATTTTTCTCGATAAAAAATTAGTGGTGGGTTTTTTATAATTTAGTCTCCTTAAAAAATTCAAGTTGGATTTTATAATTTTTCCTTTAAAATTCTGGTTAGGTTTTATAAAAAAATTTGAGGGTTTTGTACGATTTTTTCCATAAAAATCAATTTGTACAAGTGTTTTATCGTTTTTCCTCAAAAACAAAATTGTGTATGTTGATGTGTCTCGGAATTTGTGTCTAGTTTTGATCAATTATTCTCCTCAAAATTTGTCTTGATTGGTTTTTTTATTCTCCTCAAAAATCATTTTTAGGCTTTCTAGTTTTTTTCTGAAAAAATCACGAGTAGTGTTGGTCTTAAAGTTTTTCAATTTTCCCGAAAAAAAGATTGGAGGGTTTTGGTGATATTTTCCACAAAAATTGTGGTTTCTTGCTGTTGTTTTGGATCACACCTAGAGTTGCTAGGGTGTTAATAATTATAGCCTGTCGGCTTAAGATCAAATTGGACAGCAGAATTAATAATCAATTATTATTAATTATACCCTAGCTTGTGTGATTTTATAATAATAGATACATTATTATAAAATACAAGTAACTAATTATATATTGTATTTATTAGTTAAAGGGCCCCTGACTAGGGCAAGTCGGCCCTCTTGGAGGGTGACAAAATTAACTAAATGCACATATATATGATGATTCAAATTTGGGAGAGAGATCATCAAAAAACATAACATGCATCTCTGCTCCTCAAAATCAGACACATGCGAAATTTACCTCTGCCTCTTGGAGCAAATTTGACTTGCTTCTAATTCTGTTCTGGAGCAGCAACTTAGGAGAATAATACTGCAGATTGGAGTGCGACCTAGGGCTGGAATTCGGACCTGTTGTAGCAGCATCCAGTCAAGGCAAATCTACATTGGATTTCAAACAAGTTGGAGAACAAATCGGGTACCTTCCTTCCATCTTGTTCTATGTTAAGTTATTTCAATTTTAAAGGCCATCTATAGATTGTTACTTTCCTTGCATTAATCTAAAAATCTTAACATGGTATCAGAGCCTAGGTAGAGTAAAAGATCATATTCAGATTATTAGAAAAATCAGTCTCAAACTTTTAAGATTTGAAACATGGAATGTTCAGCCCTATATTCAGCCTTGTCTACCCAAACCTCAAATAAACACTCTTGGGTTATTGATAGTGGAGCTTCAAGGCATATCACTGGGTTCCAAGAAAACTTTGATACATTTTCAGAAAACATTAACGAAGAAGTTACCATAGGAGATGACACCTCATATCCAATTATGGGTTTTGGGAATTGCAACATTCAATTGAAGTCCGGCATATCCTTGCAACTATCTCAAGTCCTATATGTTCCAATAATGCAGCCAATTATGTCACAGCAAAGAAACTTCTCATGGGTAGATATCCAACATTATTCTGAAATTTTTTATTGGCTACCACTTGGGCATCCATGTGAAGCCATGTGAAAAAAAAAATTAGTAAGTTTACAGGCAGTCCACTAAGGGGGCCATATGGTTTTGAAGGTTGTATTTACCTCTTGTTTTGGAAATCTACAGTGAGTTCTCACATCAGCTCTTCCATAAATTTGTTCAAGTTGTAGAAGTAACAAAGAGCTGTCAGACTGAAAATACAAAAAGAGTGATGGTAGAAAATGATAATACATGCTTGGCCTAACATTTTGGTGGAGTTTTCCTCTCTTCTTGATGAGTTTTGTTAGCCACAAGAATTTCTCCACATAAATCTTGTGATGTGAAATGTTCTTCTTGTGTTGCTGATTTGTGCCATTCTTTGCTGCTGCTATCTTATATTGAATTAATGTTCATTTTGTTGATATTTTATGTTCATATAAGATAGGTTTATGAAGTGTATTAAAATGGTTGTTTTTGGAATGAAAAAGAAGATGATTATCTCAATGGTTTTCTGGACTAAGGCAACTTAATTTTTCAGATTTATAGGAAATCAAAGATTTCCACTGGGTAAAGTCTTGAATCTCATCAATACTTTTATTGGATTAGAGAATGAAAGTTTTCCAACAAATATGTCTGTTTATTATGTTTTTTGTGTGGGCATACCCAAACTGAAAAAAATTGTTGTACCAGAATACATAAACTCTTATTCCCACACCAATAACTTAGATAAAGTCAAAATACAGTGAGGATATATATCTAGCAGAACAGGATCCTTTCCAAATTTATCAAGGGCATTGATAAGATCACAATCCCTCTTTTCTATTCTCCCATTTTAGCAAAGTAATAGTGCTGTCCCTCACATCATATGATTTGAGCTGCTTTAGAGCTTCAAATCCATCAACCCATATATTCAAATTTACTCTTCCCTTTTCCTCAATCCTTTAGAAAAAGAGAAAGCAACAAAGTAGATCCTTCCAGAGCAATGTTGGTTCAGTTCACAAGAAATCAGAGTTTGGCCAGCACAAGGTAAACTTTCAATTTGCATTTCTCCGAAGTCACAAGGTTTGAATCCAAGTTCGTGTTCAGCAACAATAAAATTTGGACGAAATTCAGCAAGGGGAAAAAATTCGAAAAAAGTTCAGCATTAAATTCACCTTATATAAAAATAAAAAAAAATTTAAATTATAAAATACCCACAAAATTATCTAATTGCTGAATAGATTTGAAAGCAGTATAAAAAGATGGCACGTCTATAAATCATGATAAAGTTGTCAAGGTCAAACCATAAACAGACTAAATTCTATTTCAAAAAACATTAAAAAAAAAAATTATATTTTTAACTTGAAAAATTAAATAAAAACACTAAAACATAAAATAAAAATAGATTAGATTTTATTTTTACACACACACACACACACACACATATATATATATATATATCATGGTTGAAAATCTCGGCAGTATATTGTGCTATCGCAATATATCGCTCATTGTTTTGCCAGTGGATTTAATCGCGATTTATATCGGCAACGATATTTTGTATGAATCGATGCCTTTATTACAGTTAAAATCATCAAAAACGCGACGATATCAGACAAAAAACTCAGCAACCTAGTCAACGGGAATACCGACCAAATTTTTAGGGCTTTTTCACAGGCAAAAAGCAACGAATATAAGTTGTGACGGGTAAGTTTGTACGCTGAGAAGAAACCCACGTCTGCAACATTTTCGTGGACAAATACAACCTCCTTTTGATCGCTGGAAGCCTGCAAACATTCATGATGATTTTTTTCATGGCTTTTTAATGAAATGTATGTTTCATTGATGCTTTACCAGCAAGTCGAGCTGAATCAAGTGCAGATCAAAACAAAATAATTCTTCACGGACTGTATGCTTGCCACTCCTTTCATATTTTAATATTTTAAAATATATAAACTTGATTTTTAATTATAACACATCTATAATTTAACATTCAAAATTTAAATATTTATTATTTACATATTAATAATAATTAAATAAATTTTTATATTATATCATAATATAATTTTTTTTAAATTATTATAACGTATTTAAATTTACTATAATATTGTTATATTTTTACAAATTTATAACATATATTTTTCAAAAATCAAATTTATAAAAGCAAATTTAATCACAATTTTTTTTCCGAACTTTTTCTCAACTAGCACATTTCTAGACGTTGATCGCTGCTTATATTATTTTTGTCAAGTGGTCTGAAGTTACATGTTGTGTTGCTTAGGGATTAAATTTAATATTCTTTTATTTTATTTTTAATATTTTTTTTGATCTATAATAGGATAATATTATTAATAATCATAGGAAATTACATAGTGCTTCAAGCATTTCAGGAAATCCAATCTACGGATTTCAAATCTATAAACAACCACAATTCTAGCTTCTGCTAATTAAAATAGTCCATAATACTTTTTGGACATTACAATAACCTTAATGATAAAAACAACCAATAAGCATGAGTCGACTTCATGAAGCAGGTCGATTCTGAACTTCCTCCTTGCTTCATCTGCAGAGAATCCCAATTCTTCTGCAACCATCGGGCGTCACCATCTTGTGGGATCTTTAGTCACTAACATGTAAGTTTCCAAAAACATTACTATTTCATTTCCCCATTTCAAAAATTGGCATTTTAGGCTTTGGCAACAGAAAATCTTCCATGTTTATAAAAAGCAGCCTCTTTCATCTGTTCAATCTCAAAAAACTCCACCGTCCTTCAAAACCATTATAACATCCTCGCTTCATCCAAAAAACAGGATCAAAAACTAGCAAACCTGCCACTGTGTTTGTTAATTTGGCAAGCTTCCACCACCAGAGGTTCCTTTTCTTCTTCGCAACCCTCTTTTCCTTCAAGACACATTCACATAAATCGCTCGATCATTGCCTTGAGCCACATCCTTAGCTTTGTCCAATTCAGTCTTTAAACGCCTCCATTTCCTCCCCAAATCCACACTGTAGGCCTCTTTGTCCACTTTCCCCCACCAACGCAAAACAGGGACTCTGCCATAAAGATGCCCCTCAACTTCGTCTTCAAAACACTCCACATAATTGAACCCTATGCTTGGATAAGCCCATTCCAGGATAGAATCAAGCCAATCAAGCAGGTCCTTCTCAAAAAGGTCCTCAATTACCCTCTTCACAACCTGTTCTGGCTCCCCTAATTGCGAAGCCCACACAATCACCATTGACACCACATCTACATTAGACCTCCATTTTTGCCTCCGTTCCTGAAATTGATCTCCCAAAACATCAATAGTCGCCATGGCCACTCCACCATCTTTAATATTCAACATGCCCATCATCCTTTCTTTGCTAATTGGGCCTTCAAAAGACTTATGTTGTTTCTTGGTTCCCACCGAGAAGGTCACCTCCATTGCCTTCACAAATAAAAGAACCCAACTAAAGACCTACACAAGAAGCAAACAAAGAGAAACAAGAAACATTGCACTACAAACGCGGAGATGTAGCTCATTTAATGCGGACATCCCATCACCAAGCTCCTTACAATTCATGTGTGCCACCTTTCTTTCCAAAACTAAAAGCGCCACCAACCTCGCAATATGTCATGAGGTTTAATCATAAAGAGACGCAGCCTCCCACACATGAAAAAGAAGAAAAGGGAGAAAACGGGCATTTGCTGACATCACCGTCGAAATTCAAAAAGCGCCTAAAAAGCCATAAAAAGCTATCAACATAATGGAAGGGAGACCATTTAAATTTTGCAACCACACCCCCAGCCATCAAAATCCTCCATATAAATTTCATTTATTGTATCCAAACTTATTGCCCACTTGGATAACACATCAGCCTCTCGATTCCCTTCTCTCCTTATATGACTTAATTTAAAATCCTCAAAGGAGACAAGCTTAGCATTGATCTCCTGAGCATAGTTTTTTAAATGCCAAGCTTTCATCTCCTAGTTACTTAAAGCATTAACTATAATATGAGAATCACCTTCCAAATGAAGTTTCCTTACCTTCAATTTAATCCACAAACTCACCGCTAGAAGCGCTGCCCGCATTTCAACTTCATTGTTTGTCCCAACATTCAGTTTTTGAGCTGCAAATGCAACAATATTGCCTTTCCAATCTTTAGCAATCACACCAGCACCAGAAGGGCCAAGGTTACCCCTTGAAGCCCCATCAAAATTAATCTTCATCCAACCTTCCTCCGGCTTAGTCCACTTAACTTCCTTCGCATCTTTTGAAGAAAAACAATGCTCTAGGAAATCACCTTTATTCAACCTTAAACAGGGTCATTCTGCATGCAACTTCCTATCCTCCGCAATATAAACCAAGGAACTCTGTTGTGTGAATATTGCAGCCTTCATCACTTCCTCAATTGAGACAAAAATTCTCAATTTCAATTTATCCACGGATTCAGCTCTATCTTGAAAAATCCTCCTATTCCTCTCCTTCCATAATTCCCAAATAATAATGCAAGGGCAAATAAACCATAGAGGAGCCATTATTGATTTGAGCTTAGGGATAGGCCAACACTCAAAGGTTTTCCTGATGGTGTTAGGGAAAGGGCCTATCTAATTCAGTTTGGATCTAATAAAATTCCAACAATCATAAGCATAAGGACAGTGAAGCAATAAATGATCGACATCTTCTATAGCAGAATTACAAAGAACACACCTTGTAGGTCCATGGAGACCAAACCTTTTTCTTCGCTCATCAATCAAAATCCTCCCATGAACTGCTAACCATGCAAAGGAACCTGCCTTAGCTAAACATGAATTATTCCAACATAAGTTCACTGGCCAACCATTAAAATCTACATGATTATCCAAGGCCTTATAGCCTAATTTAACCGAGTAAGAGCCAGAGGAAACTGCACACCATATGATCCTATCATCAACAGAGGTTATGAACAGTTTCCTTGATTGGAAAAGTTCCAGCATTAAACATTTATATTGTTCATTTAGACCCAAGTTGTCTATATTTCTCCAAGTCCAAAATGGACCCACACAAGACTCCTCTAAAACCACATAATCAGCCACCTTATCACCCCAATGGGCAGTCATAATTCTACTTAAATCTCTATACTTTTCCCCCAAGAGCACAGGGGCATAGCCATTCCACGAGTCCTTCCAAAACAGAGCCTTCTTGCCACTACCTATACTCCAAGTAATATGATCTTTGATCACATTTCTGCAATCAAGAATAAAATTCCACACAGCCGAACCTTTAGGAGGATTTTTAATCTTCAAAATACCCTCATTTTCTGTAGAATCTAGATATTTCGCTCTTACAATTTTAACCCATAATTTCAATGGATCATTGTCTATATTCCAAACAAGTTTAGCACCAAGAGCATGATTCATCTTCCTCTAAACCCTAAGTCCTGCTCCACCATTCACCTTGGTGCTACAAATTTTGTCCCGAGAAATTAGAGGCCATTTTTCATCCTCTTGATTTCCACACCAGAAAAACTTTCTCATCCTCTTTTCAATATTATCCAAGACTTTGTGAGGAATCTTAAGGGAGCTCATAGAATAAATAGGAATGACAGAAATTACTATCTGAAGAAGTAAAATTCTACCTGCAGAAGACAGCCCCCTGCCCTTCCAGCTTTCCATCCTTTTAAAACAGTGATTAGTTAAATCATTCCACAAATTAGGCTTGCAAACTCCTTCAAATAAAGGGACACCAAGAAACTTACCTCGAAGAGAACCCCGTTTCATTCCCAAAATCAGACATAGTTGTCTTCTCACAGAAGCACAAGTATTAAAAAAGAAAATATTCAATTTTTTCCAATTTAAACACTGCCCAAAAGCTTTAGAAAAGGAGTCTAAAGTGGCTTTTATAACCCTTGCTTCCCTAACTGTGGCATCACCCATAAGAAAGTTATCATCCACAAATTGTAAGTGAGTAGTTGGATCAACACCCTTAGCAATTGCAATACCTTTCCAAACACCAATTTGCCTTTTCCATGTGATCAATCTCCCCAAAGCTTCTGCCATAATAATAAAAAGAAAAGGAGCGATTGGATCACCTTGTCTCAATCCCCTAGAGGTCTCAAAGAAGCCTTGAGGGCTTCCATTAACAAGAACTGAGATCCTTGGGGAGTTAATACAACCTTCAACACATTTTAACCATCCATCACAAAAACCAAATTTCTTTAGAAGTTCAATAAGAAAAGTCCTATTAATCATCATTTTGGCCACTTTAGCTTTCCGAACTGTATGGATTGCTTCATGAGCTACAATAATACCTTCAAAAATAGATCTATTAGGAGCAAAACCACTTTGTTCAGGGGATATAAGACAATTCAACAATGGTTTAAGCCTATTCGCCATTACTGAGGCAATAGGCCTAAAGTCTTCGAAAGAATGACACACTCCTTTCTTAGGAATTAAGGAAATAAAAGTATTGTTGAAATCTTTCAGGATAAAGCCACCATGCCTAGATTCCTTCATCACTTCCCACATATCATTACCCACAATATCCCACATCTTCTAAAAAAAGAAAGCCGGAAAACCATTTGGCCCCGGGGTCTTATCCCCCTCTAGGTTAAAAAGAGTCGTTCTCACCTCATCTTTAGAAACTAGGAGCATTAATCTTGAATTTTGTCCCTCTCATAAAATTCTTGGAATTCTATCCATTAACTCCATAGATCCTTCTAAGGGAATTGAATTATCTGAAAACATATCCTTAAAAAAGTGCACTGCCTCCTTGTTAATCTGATCTGCACTAGTTAAGAACCTTCCTTGCCCATCAGAAATAGAGAAAATTCTATTCCTAGCACGCCTTGCTTTAATAGATTTATGGAAAAATTTAGTATTCCAGTCTCCACTTCCCAACCAAGTTTCCCTTGATTTTTGTTTCCAAAAAACCTCTTCTCTTGCCAAAATTTCCTTATACCTACTTTTCAATTCTTTTTCTTCGGAAAAGGTCATTTTATCCATCCCCATCTCTATCATTCTCTCATTCAGAGATGCAAGGCTGTTTTCTAAAAACAGCTTTTCCACAAAGATATTTTTAAAGGATTCCCTATTCCATATTTTTAAATGATCCTTAACAAACTACAAACGTTTAAAAAATTTGAAAGCCAGATTACCTTCCAACTCAGGGGCCTGTCACCACCATTCAGCAATATCAAAGACCAAATTCTAATCTCTAAACCACATAGCTTCAAATTTGAAGGGGGAACGCTCTGGGGTCGAGTCCTCTTGAATGTTGCAGCAGATGGGAAAGTGATTTGAACCTGTAATAGACAGGATAGCAGCACTGCATAACCACTTGAGTTGATCTCATTGCCCTAATAAGAAGAATCTGTCTAGCTTTTCTACAATATTTAAAAAGCCGCTCCTATTAGTCCATGTAAAATCCCCTGTTTTGAAATCAATCTCCCAGAGATCATTATTCCACACAAAATCAGAAAAATCCCTCTAACTTCTCCCCTCCCAACCTTTGCCTCCTTTTTTTCCATAGGGCTTAAGATTGCATTAAAATCTCCACCCAAAAGAAACAAAGCATCTTTCTTTGAATTCATAATATCACTAATAGCACCCCATAAAATCCTTTTCTCGCCAAGGTTATTAGGAACATAAATATTCAGAACAAAAAAAAGTTATCAATAATTGCTGAGAAACCACTTCTAGCCACTGCATACTATTAGTCTGGGAGACAAGGCGAACATCGACCACATCCGGATCCCACATTGCACAAAGCCCACCCGAGGCTCCGTTAGAAAAGACAAAAACACATTCCCTTCTCCTAAACAATTTTTTAAAAGAAACATCATCACCTTCTTTCAATTTTGTCTCCTAAAGTAAAATTAAATCAGCTCTCGCTTGATCAAGACCACACTTGATCAAATGTATCTTGTCAAGAGCATTGCAGCCCCTGACATTCCACGAAAGGAGTCTCATTGCTGCCGGGAAAGGGCATATCCCTTTCCTAATCTCAGCAATTTGGTATGGTCTGCTACACAACCTACCAACTCAAGTTTCTCCTTGTTGGAGCGAGCACCTCTCTTCTTCTTCTCCCCCAGCCTAGGGCCCGTTAAGTTGGAGTCTGTTTGTTCAATCCCTCTTGGACTCAAAATATTTGGGGTCTCAAAAAGGCCCAGTTCATCCACTTCCTCATCCTCACTCTGGGAGTGATATATGTTGTCCACGGCAATTAAATCCCCTCCACTATCTCTAACATCTGCAAACAAACCCTCTAAGTTCCTAATAGGAGAGATTCTACCATCATTAGCTTCCCTTCTAATCATTGATAAGGAATCTCTTCTGTCAGACCTGCTATTAGATAGGGATATCATCTTCTCTTGGATTATCCCCTCTATTGTCATCTAAAGAGCTCTTATCTTCAACTTCCAGCTATGTATTCAAAAGATCATCTGTTGCCTTCTTTTCCCCCCTATTGATAATCGAAGGACTGACCTCTTTAATAACCCAATCTTGAGTTGCATCCCCGCACATCAAGTTAGGATTCACACAACCCTAAAAGGACCCTGCAAACTGATTCTCTAAAGCATTAGAATCTCTACTTTTTTGCCAAGCCGAGAGAGGTGTTTCACTTACTTTTTGGGTAGAGTTCATCCTGACCGGAGCCTTGATCAGGTCCATATGCCTTCATCATGGTCTTATCTATTTCTCTCATCACAGACCGATCCTTAGAAAAGTCCTCCCTAATATCATTTCCCCACAACCCACAAGGGGAGACACATTTTAAAGGAGGCTCCCCCATCATATGGTCCTTTTTTGAAAGGCATTGGATCATTTTTGAGTCATCAATATATTTACCTTTCTCAGAACAACCGTGAAATTCCTTAGACAAGACAATCTCATCATTGTCATCAACTTCAGCCACCAATGGTTGCCTCCACTCCCCTTTGTCAGTGTGAATAACGATGTGAGAGGGGAGTTCAAAACAAGTTTGCCTCCACACCAAAACCCTAGGTGTAACAGAAAATTTACATGGTTAATCCCTTCTTCCCATCTAACAAACTTTCCTAGAGATTCACCCAAGATCTTCATGGTTTCCTCGCCTCGATATTCCTGTGGCAAGTTTTACATCTTGAACCAAATAGGTGTTTCTTTTACTGTTTCCTTTTCTGGATCAAAGTTAATTGTCCATCTCTTCATATACAACCCTTTACCATCTATGAAATAGGGTCCATTTCCCAAAATCCAATCCCTATCTTCCTTTGATGCGCACAAGGTTAAATAAAAACCATTGTTCAAAGTCTTCAAGGAAATAAAAGAGCATTGCCAGTTACTCTCACACCATTCTTTTATTTTAGTGTAAGAGGGCCATGGTCCAAGCCATTTCATTACCAAAGCCTTATCCTCCAACATCGCTCTCTCCTCCATCCATTGTGGGTTATTGAGGACCACTGCTGCATATGAAGTGGCCACAGTGATATTACCATCCCTTGGGGGAATAGGAGTCTCTGCTTGACTAAGTCCCCGATTCATTTACAGGCCTCCTCTTGGTTTTTTCCTCCAAACCATTATCAATCGACATGTTGCCCTGAAATCCACTTCGCACGGTTTTACTCTTCTCCCATCTCCTTCCATTCCCAAAAGACCTCTCCTAAACCCTCTAGTTCCCACCATTTCGGTACTAAATAACACTTTTGTAAGAAGATTGTCCTCTTCAATTGAAAGGCCATTGATTCTGTTATCGTATACCTACCTTCCTGCCTCCATTATGAAACCGAAAATCCTTTCCCGCCCTTGTCCTCCATGACCGTTGCCGTTACAAGTCCATCATTTTTGTTCTATACACCTATTTTATTTTTAATATTACAATAAAATAAATCAAACTATTCTATTTTAAAGAATTCAATTTAGATTGCAAAAAACTTATATATAAAATTTAAGGACTTCAAAGTATTTAAATTTAACTTAATAAATATATTAGATATAGTATAATATTGTTCAATTTTAATAACTAGCACATTAATTAAATATATCAATTGAATTTTATTGTGACTTTAAATTAATACATATTACATACAAATTTTATTATGAATAAATACTATATAATTTTCAATTATAGAAATAAAATGTAGTAGATGATCTATTAAAAAAAAGGTTACAATATAAATGTGTTAGATAAATCATAATAATCACAAACTAACATTAAAATATGGTATATGTGTGTACTTTAAGAATATTTTAAAAAATTATATATTTTCAAATGTTCGATAAAAGTGCCGATTTTTTCGCCAAGTTTTTGGTGAGTCCAAGTTTTTCAAAAAATTTGGGTCGGCCGAGTTATTGCCGAGTCCAAGTTTTTCAACTATGATATATATATATATATATATATTAAAAAACAAAATTAAAACATAGCAGATCTTATATAAATAGTACATTAAAAAAACTTATTACCATATAATTAAATTTTAAAAAATTATTAACAAAATATTAGAACATTTTTTTTCAACGTCATAATAAAAATATAAAACCATTGCTTAAATTTTATAAAATATAGAAGTTAAATGAAAACATTAAAAATACAACACTGGCAGACTTTCTTGAGACATTGTGGAGAGGTCTTCTCGTGGCAGAAACTGTGGTGTAAACTGGAAAGTGAGCCTATTTTGCTGTTGTAAAATACTATTTTTATTGCCATGTTCCTCAGCTGCCACATCCTGTGTCTTTCCGACCTTTATAATGCGCATAGAAGAAATTTGTTGTGCCCTAGCCGAAAGTGAGAGAAGATTTGTCGAGATCGAGCCATTATTCATGAAGAAAAAGCTATCAAAAACCCTAAAATATCCTCTGAAAATACCTTTTCATAAAACTAAAGTTGCCTTCTTATGAATTTTTAGACGAGTTTTAACGAATTTCAAATACTTTCTATAAGTTCACCAAATTTCAAACTTAAAGCAGAAAATTCAGTTAGCTCTGTGACATAGCATTTCTCATTATCTGCTAAAAAATGTTTTGTGGGTTATTCTATTAGTTAATAAAGTTGGAATGTGTCTAGAGTGATGGCTTCGTGTGTAGTTTTAAGTTGGATTTCATCTATACATATGATCTGTGGGAGAGCCATTCTGAATTCTATGTGGTACAGATAATACCTCAGTTAAATTTTAAGGGTAAGAATTGCATCTGCTATGGTCTGTAATGTGTTTGATTTCATGGATGGATTGTGTGCGGGACAAACAGGTTAGGGGGCAGTTTAGGATTAGAGACTCTATCATATCCTGTGCAAAGCAAAATGCAAGTGGGTGATAAAGATTAAGAATGAATCAAGCTATCTGACGTGCAAATCTACTTGATTGAATAAGTTGTCTCTACTTTGTGGTAAAACAAAACTTTACTGCTCCCTATCTTTTTTTACTCTGGCCTTTTCAGTGCCCCTTTTTGAATCTGAAAGAAAAAATAGGAAAAGCTTTCTCATTCTGTATTTTTCATAATATCTGCTCTTCCAAATTTTAAATGGAAAAGGCATAAAAATGAAGTCCAAGCTGTATTGAGTTAAAGTCATACCTCTAGCATTCCTATATTAGAGGAGGAGATTAGATTAGTGGGAGAAGATTAAGGAGGTGATTAAGGTGCAAGTTGCAAATTTAGGAGGATGTGACATTCAAAGAGAGAATGAGGGGAGGAATTAAAAATTCTTTCTACTTCCAAGTGGAGGAAATAGAATAAGATGAATTAAATTAGGTAAATGCAAGGATTTATTTAATTTAATTAAAGAAGGGGGCAAAACGAATTTAATTTAATTAAACAAATATGGTGATTTATTTAATTAAATGACAGACCAGACTATAGTCAGTACATACAAATTAATTAAATTAATTTATCTAGGGAAGCAGAAGAAGAAACATTAATTAATTAATTAACAACAATTAAAAATGCAATGAAAATAGAGGAATAAAGGACTGCTTAATTTGATCAAATTGTAATGATCAAATTCAGGTGTCTACAAGTTTTACTGTAAGTTTTTTGAGCTCCTGAACAAATTGAACTTTTCAAATCTTGCAAATATGCTACCAACCCAAAACCGCAGAAAAAAGAGATCAGTCAAGGTGAAAGAAGATGAAACAGAATTGGATATTACCTCTTTTGTTGATGACCTCATAAGGAACCCAGACTACACTTCTGGTTTCACAGAATGTCCAAATGTGGCCAAGACTTAGAGAAAACGAAAATAAAGTCTTAAGAAACACATCAGACAGACCACATTGGATCCTGAGAAAAATATTGGCAGAGGAATGTCTTTACGGTTGCAAATTGCAAACCTCTTGCAGCAAGTATACTTTCCACCATAGGTGGCACCTTCCCATTTCATTAGTAACATAACAAGCTCAGGGCCTCTTTATCAAACAGACACAAAGAAACCACCAATTAACTCTTGAGAGTGAAAGATTCAATTGCATCCGTGCAGGCGAAGCTTGCTAGGCATCCTGACTTGTCCCTATCAGTCCATTGCCTATGCCTATTTCAATGCCCTGTTGAGCACTCTCAAAAAGAGGAACTTATTGTGAAATCTTTCTATGAGGAAGTCGGAAAAGAGGGAATATGCCTTAAAGGCTTCAGGGTTACTGAGACGAAAGCTTTGAATATTATTACGTTTACTTGACAAGTGATGAGTGCCAATAAATTTTGGAAAATTTAGATTATAAAAAACCATCAGCAAGATGACAATGAATCCTTCAAAAACTTTTGGATATGGGAATAAATTTTTTATAGCTACAAATCTTTCCAAAACAGGAATCTTTTCCAAGGAAGGTGGCGCTTCCAATGACAAAAGGATCATAATGACCTGTAGATACCTGCATAGAACATGAACAGAGCAAGATTGGAGAAGATTAAGAAGAAGAACATTAAAGAGATTAAAAAACATGCTCACCAGGAATCTCAAAGTCCCAAAAAAACCAACTCCACTGAGACCTTTTCTTATGGTGTTAAAAGGAAGAGGCCACTTGAATGTTGCTTTCTTTCTGTGACAGTTTGCCTAGTACATACTCAAAAGTACTTTTGTTGAGATATGTTTGACCTTGGCAATGATATCGGCAAGCACTGAATTTTGAACAAATAAGTAGTACTTCTAAATTGACTCATTTGGCTCCACATGTAAAGATCCAACAAAATGTATGCATAATATTTTTAAAAACAAACCTAGAAATATTTGAGCAACAGATTTTTTTAGTCTTTATGCAAACAAATACATTCAATGTTAAATCAGCCCTTCTAAAGCACCTCAATGGGCACACCCAGCATACACTTATCACTAGAAGACCATAGACACTCTGCAGAAAATCCACTAGAAGACCATAGACACTTATGATCCTGCTGTCACTCTTAGCACAAACTGCTTCATAAGGGTTTCAGTCCTCAAAAAATTAAGACCATGAACTGCTTCCTGAGAGTTTATATACCCAAGAAACAAAGTTGACACACTTGAATGGTTACATCTCCATATGCCACAAGCTTCTGTGACAGCATCAAAAACATGAGAAAAAGTTCATTTTTGTTTGTAATTTTCAGAAGTATACTTTTCCTTTCCTTCCAGTGCTGCCCATATACTCTATGTTCAGGTAATTGCATTATCTTATTCAAGATTAAACAAGGTATATATAGCAAATTACATGATGGTGTTCTAAAAAGAACAAATCATTTAACTGAAGCTAAAAATAGCAACTATGTCTTCTAATAAAAGAAGCAACTAAATGACCATTAATAGAACTAAAAATAACCAACTAATTATAATTAAATATTCTAATACCCTCCCTTAATGGTCATTCTATCAACCGCTTAGTTCCTACAGCTCTTTTGGTAGCAAATGCAAAGCAGGCTGCTGCTCCTCTTCAAAAAACTCTGCCGTTGCTGAGACCCTCCCTGGAACTGCAGAATGTTAATGACCAAGAATACCAAAATCTATCCAACCTAATGTTGGGTAATAAAGCTATCCATCTAAGATCAACAGCTGAAACCGACAAAAACCTAAAATCACAATTTTGTGGAAAAATCGGCAAACCCTCCAGACACAATTTTGTCAAAAACCGCAAAAAAACATTTGCAGATGTTTGCCCAGCAACTCCAGGTGTGACCCAAAACAAACTGCATGAAACAACAATTTTTGTGGGAAAAATCGCCAAACCTTGAAACTGAAGTTTACAAAGCATTTTTTTTATTTTTGGGAAAAAGAACAGTACAAACTAAAAACCCTAAAACAAGAACACTTATATAATTTTTTGTGGAAAAAATTAGAAAACCCTCCAAACAAAAACCCATGATTTTTGAGGAGAAAATCAGGCAAAACCCAAACATCACAGCCAGTTTTAGGAAAAAAATATAAAACCCAACAAATGAAATCCCACACGAACAAGCAACTTCCCGAATATGATTGCATATAAAATAAACAAAGAATTATCTGCAAAGTTGGTAAGCACAATTCAGGCCCCTTAAGGCAATAAGCCAAGTATTAAATTGTGAACATCAGAATACAGGAATGGCAACCTTCAAATTAATGCAAAAAGCACATTATGGAAACGAATTATAATTTATAAGGGGTTTTTATTTTCTTCACCTATTAAAACTACATTCAAATACAAGAATCTGAATAACCTATGTGGAACAATCATACTTGATGCAGGAACCTTGATTTCAATAAATAAAAAAATTATTAGACAGCAAAAGAAAAGACTTCTTCAAATAGATTATTCAAGACATGCAATGTTGAAGACTATGGCTAAGTTTCCATGCCTTCATATATTTCATTTAATATTGCACCACTAAGAAACATTTGAACCGGCTTTACCTTGCACCACGATAGACAATACTCTAATTTAGAACTATTAACTCTAGCCATTGTTCTATGATTTTAAAATTTTGCAAATATATCCTTTTAATATAGTGAGTAAACTAAATAAAACATTACTGCAAATAAATTAGCACATAAAATGAACAACCCCTGACATATTTCTTTTTCATAGAACCACACTTAAATTTAGCAGCAACTGAAGATGAATGATTTACATACTTTACTCGTATTTCTGCCACCTTCTCCAAGTATGAGCGAACATCGGGAATACCTTCTGTAAAATCAATAATTGAATTTTTAACTTGATCTGCAACTGAATATAACCCTGCCCTGGAAACAAATGGGGTGCAGCCTTAATAAGTAGTTAATAAAAAAGATCAGAATCATATATAAAACAAGCACTGGATTGCCACTACTCAAATGCAACACTCCCATAAATAAACACTAAATGTCTGCTTAATTACAGCGGCCTATCCAGAAAAGTATCATTGAACATGCTAAACATGGCAAGAAACTAGTTACAAAACTAAGAAAAAATAAAGAAAGTCAAAATTAAAAAATAAATGTGGCTATCTTGTACGGCAAAAAGTGTACGAACAGGAAGGCAGGTAAGAACCCAGCAGGATGCTCAACTTTGCCTCCTTGGATTATATACATTTATTTCAGTCCAGCAACTTGTAAATTTTACTGAGGCTATAATAACCCAGTCAAAGAGGATCCATCAAAATCGACTTCAGCTGTTTTCAGCAAATAAAAATACAGCCAAAACCTTTATTAAAGTGCATTCTGAGGAAATAATTCATCTTCAAAATTCATTAGCTTATCAACCTCTAACTTTAGTCAATAAATAGTAAATACGATCAAGAAAGAGCTGCTGCAATCTCCAAGAGACATAAACCTCTAGGAGCCAGAATTTATCATTTTAAATGTTTACATTTTACTCTGATAAATTAGGCAAATGACATGAGTGTGGGCCAGAATGGTAAATAATCAACATAAATAATATATTCAGGGTAAATTTTGTAAAAGTGGCAAAAAGGAGCATGTTGATCTGTAAGAGTAAATCTGTAAAAGAGATAATAGTAAGTTCAAAACAAACTAAGTAGGGATGTATAAAATGTGGATCCCATATAGAAAGTAACAAATGTGTATACCAATTATATCTAAAATTCATGACAAGAAGATGTAAAGCATCTCCAGTGGGAATTTGAATGCAGTGAAGCACTGGGAAATTTAAAGGAGCTATGAAATGTCAAACTGCCTCTATAATCAAAGACTACCACTTATAGCAGTAATACACTAATGATTCCATTGCAATGCTGCTTTGTCCAATGATAGTTGTTATCAAATGGGCACATGATTTGTAAAGTACATAGAGATACATCTCCTAAAAGAAAACAACTATTCCCAACAATTCAGACACTATACGTTCAATGATGTGCTTCATATTTTTTATCAACTCCACTTATTTTGCAATTCAGAAAGAGAATAATAGCTAGTTTGTCCAATATGGCATTCTAACATCCTTGGCTGTCTTATTTGGCAAGGAGACCTCTGTCTTGGACATTTTGACTATTCCTGTCATCTAGATGGTTTCACGATACCTTGTCATTCTGCAGGACAAGACTTCCCTCACTCATGGTTGACCCCTCCTTTTTTCAAGAAATTCATTGGTTTTAAAAAGTGTTAAATTTTCAAATCCTAGAAATCTATTTAAATAGCACCGAACAGAGGTTTTGAAAAAGTAGTTAAATTTTCAAACCCTAAAAATCGATTTTCATAGCTTTGAACAAGGGTTTTAAAAAATAGTTAAATTTTCAGACCCTATAATCGATTTTTGGAACATTGAACAGGGTTCTGAGAAATATATTATATATTTAGATTTTCAAACCCTAGAAAAAATTTCAGATCATTGGACAAGGGTTTTGAAATACTACGGTGAAAGCCATTAAGGCTGCACAGAAAAAAAAAATCCCCAAAAAACACACAAAACCATCAGTGTGGAAAAGTATAGTAAAAAACAGAATTCAATCTCATTTCGATGAACTTTCCTAAAATTAAGGCAACCAATGTGAAAGAAGGCCACATGCCTTGGGCTCCCACACATTGCCATAAATGAGGGCTTGATTAAGGAAACAACACCCCCATCATGGAAGTGGAGTGTGCCAATTGTCGGAGGTTGGCCCCTCCTTATTGATAGACTGCCTTTCAATTTTTGTTTTGCTTTTAGTTATATTTAGGTTTTAATTTGTTAATTTTAGTACCCTCTTTCTGGTTGTCTCTTGCTATTATTGTCTCTAATTGTATTTCCAAGGCCCATTGACCTATTCTGGTTTACATACACTGGTGAAGTATCCTCTACATTTCAGAGCCCATTCCCTATAGGGAACATTTCAAAGATGCAGGGACAAATCAGAAACATCCCCCAGTTGTTCCTAGATTGCAGAAATTTTCGAAACATCCCCATGACATTTTTTTCTAAGTTACGACATTCGCCTGCTGAAGGCCAAATTCAAAAGTCGGTTTGCACCAAAGTCGGATACGGTGCAAATTCAGTCAAAAGTCAGCATCGGACTAGGTAATTGGGTTGAAATTCACTCAGAAGGACACGTTGCAAATTTCCAGGGACTTTGGGGGATTTTCCAAATGCTCGCGCGAGCCTGGAACGAATTTGGGGCGAAAGATAGTGAAAGATTGTAAATGATAAATCCACAGACCAAGTTACACAGCAGCTGGTTAATCTGTTTCTCCATTTTGGATGTCACTTCCTCCTCCAGTGGCCTAAAGCTTTCAGCATTCTTTTAACTCCCTTACCCGATTTAATCTGGACATTTTCTATATTGTTTTCCTTCATGTGTATGCTCTGTTAATATCAAGCTTTGCATCATTTGGGGCATCAGTTTTGTGTGAATACAATGCTGTGTACACTCGTGAAAGATTCTTGTGTGTTTCTTGGTGAGAATGACGTCTTTTGTCTTTCCAAATGCACCATAAACTTTGTGCCAAGGCCTGCGCATGTTGTATCTGCCGTATATGCTTAGTTGGCAGCATGTCTTGTATTAGTTTGCTGTGTATAAAGGAGTAGACAGCTGATGAAAACTCATCTAATGAAAACACTGATTGTGAACCTTCCTTCATGCTTTGATCAGATCCTTGTATGGAGCGTTATCTTGTTTTTTTCTTTGGCTCCGTATGATAGTAATTGGGAACCTTCCTTCATGCTTTGATCAGATCCTTGTATGGAGCGTTATCACTTTATATATGAAAAAGAAAAAATTAAAAATTTGACCATTCCAAATGGTCTTAATATTCAATTTATTATGTATAGATGTAAGTTATTTATATGGATTAACATGTAAGCACATTGACGATGAAAGGGGCAAAATTTTGTTAAATTGTGTGCCAACTCTTGTGAAATCATAGTTCAGTTCTAACCTTATGTATTAAGAATCTATTATGTATATGATGAATGCCTTATCAATTTTAATACTCAAAATTCTTACATTTTTCAAATTTTCGTAATTTTTAATGCTAATAGCCATCCCCTGAGAGATGACCTCCCAATAAGTCTTTATTACCAGACCTGGCCCCCCAAGCCCCTGGACCTAGACTGGTTCGAACTGGTTCTTGGTCTGGTGACAGTCCACCTGTGGGTCCGAACAAGGTCTGTCCCAAAGGCTGGTGGTTCAAACCAGCCAGACCACAGTTCAAACCCAGGCAGACCCGGGCAAACTTGGGCGGATCACAGTCGAACTAAGGTGGGCCCGCATTGAATTTCAATGCCTGGTCAAGTTTTTTTTGCAAATTTAATCATTTTTTTCACATCCACAACCCTACAAAGTGGATTCTAAAAGACTTATGTTGGCTTTTATCTTTCATTTGGTGTGCTAATAAGTTATTTTCTCTTGAAGCAGAGCAAATAGGTGGATGAGCAAGAGTTTGGTTGTGCAAGGAGCTGGAAGATTAATTTGTGGATCTTCATCAAGTGTTTGTGCCTCATGCCTACACCTTTGCAAGCTTCCAACGAGTGGAAGAGGTAAGTTTTTTTTTCATTTGATTTTATTTTTGTTTAAGTTTTTTAATGTTTTTTCATTTCTCTTTCATTATCCATAATGATCTACCTTTTTTTTTTTAAATTTCCATTCTCTTGTTTTTATCTTGAATATGTATTAAATTTATTGTCATAGGAACTACAATGGCATCTACCTCTTCCTCTATATGCAATAATGAACAACATAGAATAGATCCAAATTCTGATTCTCCGTTGTGGAAATATGTTGATATATTATAAGACCCCTTCCAGGAGGTGGTGCATTCCATTGGAAATGGCAGGGTTGTGAAAAAGAAAGGAATAGTTCATATTATCGGATGGTAGGCCATTTGTGTGGATTCCCTGGAAGAGGAGTCCTGAAATGCCCTGAAAAAAATGCACCTATATCAAATGAAACAGTATTAAAATATGAAGCAGCAAAAGAGAAAGAGGCATGTAGATAAAATACAGCCACAGGCAACTAAAAAAATCAAAGGGAAGGCAACCCCCCTCTACAAATATTGTGATAGAAGACCGACCCTTTTATACTACCGCAACAAAGCCTGAAACTGAAACTCAACCACCCATTACATGCAGAAGAAACTTAATCCTATGATGAAGGAAGATGCCATAGAATTCGGCATACTCCACTTGGAAGGAACAGCCCATGATTGGTGGCATCATGGCCTTATTACCCAAGGCCACCAACACATAACAACTTACGATGAATTCACTCCAAAACTTATGCAAAGGTTTGATTAAAAACACCCAAAATGGTACTTTAAAGAACTAATCACTAATAAGGCAACATGGAATTGTAGAAGAGTATGCCACTAAATTCCAAAAGCTTTCAACTATGGTGCCAGAAATATCTCAAAGTAGACTTGCCTACCTATTTGTCGAGTGGTTAAAACAAACTATCCATGGCTTGGTAAGTGCCCTTCATCCTACATCAATTGAGAATGCAATCCAAAAGGCACAAAATTAGACATTGCACCTACAAAGGACAAATAACATACAAGAATCAACCTCTTAATGTTACCATACCTTTTTATAAAAAAGATGAAGGTCAAAAACCTTTTCTACCTTACAAAGAGAAACTTGAAATGGAGATTATGTATCAAGTGCAAGGAAAAAAAGGGAACAAAGGCACATTTGTAATCAAGAAAAACTTAAAGGACGACAAGAAGAGCTAAATTGTGTTTTAAATGCAAGGAAGAATGGAGACCAAGACACAGATGTGTAAAGGAAAGTCAAACATGTAATATGGAAGCATTGTCCAACGAAGAAGTATGGAAAGAGAAGGAAGAAAATCCAATCAAAAGAAGAAAAGGAGAAGACGAGGACAAGCATGGGTCCCTAGCCACCATCTAACAAGTCTCCAACCACCGACCCTTTTTCCAATCAAAAGTATTCTAAAGGGACAAAAGGTAATTGCCCTTATTGATAGTGGGGCATCCCATGACCATATCGACAAGAATCTAGTTACAAAAATGAAATTGGAAACCAAGGACTTTCAAGATTTTATGGTAGCCATAGCTAATGAAACTATGGCTCAATGCACCAAGCAAATTCCTCAAGAAGAGATCACCTTTGGAAAACATCCCATCAAAGATGATTTCTATGTGGTAAATCTAGGTGTTGTTGTGATCTTGGGTACCCCTTGGATACACTCCTTGGGATGCTTCATTATAGACCTCCCAAAATTGAAAACTTGTTTCTAACATAATGGACAAGAAGTCATCTTACAAGAGCTATCTAACGGAACCGCATGAGTAATCTCATCCAAAAGGATGGAGTGAATTTTTAGACGGGGACAAAGGGCGAGGGCTGCACAATGTATGATTCTCGACAAGACTTCCCCCCAAGGCAAGGTCATCCACATCGATATCCAGCCCATTTTAAATAAACACAAGAAAGTATTTGATGATTATGACTAAACCCAAAGACAGGGTTTGAGCATACCACTAAATTGGAAGAGGGTGCTAAACTTGTGATACACCCACCATTATATAGAGTAGGGAGAGTAGGCCTCCCACCTCACTACTGTAATAGTGTGTTTAGAGGATATCACTACACCTTACAGGCACCCCCAAAAGTTCAAAGAGGATATTGAGAAAACCATCAAAGAGCTACTTGAGATGGGTCACATCCAACCTAGTTCTAGTTCTTTCACCTCCTTTGTGGTCCTAGTAAAGAAAAAGGATAGCACTATGAGAATGTGCATAGACTATAGGGCCTTGAACAAAAAGACAATAAAAAACTGCTACCCCATTCCAAGAATTTATGAGCTCGATGAAGCAAAATACATCTCCAAGATTGATCTACGTTCCATTTAACACCAAATAAGAATGAGGAAACAAGATATTCCAAAGATAGCTTTTAGGTGTTACTATGGACACTTTGAATTTTTAGTCCTACCTTTTGGCTTAAGCAATGCCTTGCAACACTTCAATCATGCATGAACAATATGTTCAAAAAGCAGCTAGGAACATTCCTACTAATATTCTTTGATGACATCCTAATTTACAAAAAAAACATGGGAAGAACATAAACAAATTAATGAAGTTCTAGATATTTTCGAATGCAAATTTGGGCTAGAAGAGATCCTATACCTTGACCATATAATCAATGCACAAGGAGTGAGTGTGGATAAAGAAAAATCATAGACATCAACGAATGGCTGCAACAAAGAACTCTTAACACATGTAAGAGGATTTGTGGGGCTATGTAGTTACTTTGCTACACAATGGTAATTGCTTAATTTTATTCAAAGAATAAAATGTACATATATAGACAATTACATTGATGATGTTTCCTAAAGAAACAATTGATAACTAAAGACAAAATTAGAAACTATCTAAACAATCTAATATTATATTATTGACAATTAAATAAATAGATATTCAAATATTACTTTTATACCCTCGCTTGGTGGTCAATATGTCAACTACACCAAGTTGTCTCCTAAATTTGACAAACTTGTCCAGACTCAAAGACTCGGTGAGGATGTTTGTAGTCTAGTCATCAGTTGGAATATATTGTAGCTGAACTAATCCATCTTCTACAAGTTGGCAGGTGTAATAACAGTGAAGCTCAACATGCTTGGTCTGCTCATGGGAGGATCGATTTTTGGCAAGCTTGAGCACCCCTTAATTGTCACAAATAGAGGTGAAGGACCTGCTTGAGACACATGCATGTCAAAAAGCATCCTTCAAAGTCAAACTACCTCACAAGTTGCTTTAACAATTCCCTGATATTTTGCTTCAATCTACGAAAGAGTTACTGCCTTCTATTTCTTGCAAGTGATTGCACCTGTTCCCAGACTGAAGACATACCCAGATGTAGATTTCCTATCATCAACAGAACCTACCAAATCTAAGTCTGTGAAACCAATGAGTTTAGGAGCTTTGCTTCTACCACACAAAATGCCAAAGTCAGAAGTGTCCTTCATATATCTCGGCACATGCTTTGTTACAACCCAATGTTCAACTCTAGGTGTTTAACTGGAGCGAGAGATGTAGCTCACAACAAAACTGAGGTTAACTCCAGTGGTAGTGAGATAGATGAGACTGCCCACTAGTTGTCTGAACATGGATTGATCCACTATAGGCAAATCTGATTTGGTTGACAACTTCAGCACTTTCTCCATGTGTGGACGCACGTTTGCAATCTTGCATCTAAAACCTATCTGTTAAGGTTTTAGGATCATTGCAAATGAATATATATCTGATTGTATGTATTTTCCAAATGCATCGATCTCTTGTATATATACAAGGCAAAGACAAAAAGGGACATGTCCCTTCATGGGACATGTCTATTCATTAATCTAATTTATTAATTAACTATATAGTTATTATAAGAATAAATATATATATATATATATAAAATAATATCAATTATTATATATATTAATATATATATATATATATGTAATAAATCATTTCTCATAATAATCATATAGTCAATTTTATTTATCTGACCGATGCTACCAACATCAACACTCCCTCTTAGCTAGGGAGGATAAATCAATCCAATGTCAACACTTAAGACACTTGACAACATCAATTATATGATGTAAGAAATAAAGGCATCATCCTCATGATTTAATCAATAGAAACATAGTCTCAAGATGTGGATTGCCTCAATCGGCGATTCTATCCACAAGCTCTCGTGTGGATTGCCTCCATCAGCGATTCTATCCACAAGCTCACGAGCTTTAGTGTGGATTGCCTCTATCAGCGATTCTATCCACAAGTTCTATCTATTATGATCGATTCCAGTCATCACAAGATGTCTATCACAATGGAAGGTCAAGTTATTGTAAGATCATCACCTTACAATAACTTTTACAAATACAAGTGATAATCATTTGGAAGTCGTCACTTCCTTATGATTTACACAAGGGGCGGGCCCATTAAAAACATTCATGATTCATTAGTATAATAATCAATTATATCAAATTTACCTCATAAATGTTTCACCTTCAATAGTGAACTCCCTCTCAATCAATATGATCAAGATTGTCACAAGTTGACTAAACCATCTCCCTCTGAAGCTCAAGTTTATCAACTTATTGACCTCTTTTGAAATATCAGACTCCCTTTGCATCTAGTCTCAATCATCAATTTGTTTGCAAGCATTTTATCTTGTACTTCTGTCCTGAAGGTATGTCAAAGAGAGATTACAAATAGCTCACTAAACTATCTCGACCGTAAATACCAATGATAGAAGCATACAATATTTTACTAACCAATAGTATAGCGTGAATTAAAAACTCAAAAAATATGTGCATTAATAAAACATGAAATACTTATCTTTTATAAATTTCAAGTATTTAATTCTATAAGGTGAGCCCATATAGAAAATATCATGCAAATTCACAGAATGATGTCATCATTTTCGAACATTACTAGAATTATTCACATGACTTGTCTTGAATATCTAAAGGTTCTATACACGATGAAAACCTTTAATTTGATTGGATCTCCCTTCAAGTGGTTAGGCTTTTAAAGAAGGAACCTCACTCTTTTAAAGATTTTTGCATATACCTGTACACAGTTGGTCATAACTTTTGAACCTGGCATTTTCTCTCTAATTGCTCCGGTGAGATTCTTCTAAATTTGTTTATCACCAACATATCCAAAATTCAGCAAAATCCAATGGTGCATTTGTGAGATATGGTCCTCATACTGAAACTGTATTTTCTGAGACAGACACACATTCACCATCAACAAACTACTCTCTTACATTTGCAACCTAGCTCTAATACCATGTTAAGGTTTTAGGATCATTGCAAATGTAATAGCACTATTTGATTGTATGTGTTTTCCAAATGCATCGATCTCTTGTATATATACAAGGCAGAGACAAGAAGAGACATGTCACTTCATGGGACATGTCTATTCATTAATCTAATTTATTAATTAACTATATAGTTATTATAAGAATAAATATAGATTATCTATATATATATATATATATATATATATATATCAATTATTATATATATTAATATATATATATATATATATATATATATATATATATATATATATATGTATATGTAATAAATCATTTCTCATAATAATCATATAGTGAATTTTATTTATTTGACCGATGCTACCAACATCAACATATCTAGCAAACTCCTAGCATACTTCAATTGAGAGATAAATATACTGACATTTGTCTGCCAAACCTCAACAAATAAGCAACAATGCAAAAGTCCCAAATGTGTCATGTCAAAATACTAGCACAAACTTTGTTTGATCTACTCAATCAAAAATGTTGAACTAACAATAATAATCAGATCATCAAAATAGATTGCAAGGAGAAGAATATCAATAGCAGTAGTTTTGACATACAAATTGGAATCGGAAGGACTCCTCTAAAAAACCCTTATCGCCAAGGTACTTATTAGTCTTTATGTACCAAGACTGAGGAACCTATTTCAAGCCAAGATTGCTTTCACTAGCTAGCATACCTGGTGTTCTTTACCAACAACCTTGAATCCTGGAGGCTGCATCATATAGACCTCTTGTAATTCCCTATTGAGAAATGCACTCTTGACATCCATTTGATGGACTTTCTAACCAAATTGGGCTGACATGGCAAGGGCGAGCCGAATTGTACTCATTTTGGCTATAGGAGCAAAAGTCTCCTCATAGTCAATGCCTTCTTTTTGTGAGAATCCTCTAGCAACTACCCAAGGCTTGTACTTATCAAGGGTTCCATCAACATGATACTTGACTTTATACACCCATTTATAACCAATACGCTTCTTTCCAGGGGGAAGATCATATAGGACCCAAGTGTTGATTTTTCAGAAGACTATGGTGTTTAGCTTTCATAGCATGTTCAGAAGATAGACAGTAGTGTAGACTCTGAATATATTCAAGGCTCATCAACACTGATAGACAGCAATGTAGACTATGTTGTTTGCTCTTGTTTCCAGATGATCTACCCTCAATGAGATCACCATCTCACCTATGGTCTTGGCCCACCATTTCAGCCAAAGAGTAGAAGTACCAACGTCTGATTCAAGAGGAACAACTAGACCTTGATTAGCTGAAACAAGTTCATCGGGATATAGATCAACATGTTACTGAGGAGAATTGGGTGGTGCAATATCATGTCTGGGGGCCTCCACAACTTCAGATTCAAAGTCATCTAAATCCCTCACATCAAATGGACCTAATGGAAGACTAACACTAAAATCCTTAGCCTAAAAAAGCGGATCCTCAGGACTCAAAATAGGAGAAGAGAGCTAACAAGGCCCTTGTTCTTCATCAAAGACGACATCTTGACTAAATATGAGACAACCAGGGTCTACGTCACTCAATCTATATATTTTGTGGTTTTCACTATATCCTGTGAACATGAACTTCTAGCTCTTGGAATCCAGTTTTGAGTACTTGGCATCTATAATTCAAACATGAGTGAAAGAGCCAAAGACTTTCAAGAGAGTGACTTTAGGCTTCCTACCAAACCAGGCTTCCTCTATAGTCTTTTTCTTAACGGCTTGTGTAGGAGACTGGTTTAGAAGATAGACAACAGTGTAGACTGCTTCTGCCCAAATATTCTTTGTAACATTTCTATGTTCCAACATAGACTAGGCAATCCCAACGATTGTGCAATTTCTTAGCTCAACAACATTGTCTTGGTGGAAGGTGTTAGGTATGGTAAGCTAACATTGATACTGTAATGTGCACAGAAGTTGGAGAAATCAAAAGAACAAAATTCCCCCACATTGTCTAACCTAAGAGTAATTATTTGTTTCTGCCAATGCCTTAAACTTCTAAAACATACTAAACACCTCTGATTTTTCTTTAAGAAATCAAAAGAACAAAATTCCCCCGCATTGTCTAACCTAAGAGTAATTATTTGTTTCTACCAATGCCTTAAACTTCTAAAACATACTAAACACCTCTGATTTTTGTTTAAGAAAATACACCCACATTTTACGACTAAAATCATCAACAAATAATAGAAAATACACAGACCCACCCGGTAACTAAAGGAGTGTTCATTAGTCCACATACATCGGCATGAACCAATTGTAATACCTTGGAAGCTTCCAAGAATCGTCATCCAAAAAATGAAGTCTGATGCTACTTTCCAACCTGACAAGCTCCACAAACTCCATGATTTTGAGTCTATATCTCAAGTGAACCAACAGCCAAATTCTCTTGAACTAGTTGAGAGAATTAGTGTACATTCAAATGCCCATACTGTTGATGTCAAATATTGCTAACCAAGATCCTCAATACCCACAACAACTATAGAGTGAGTAACCCGATCAACACCACTGCATTTATGCAAACTAAATATCACATCCAACTAAAGAGAGTTCTCATTTTTTGACTAATAGATAGAAGGTTGAGATCCATTCTTGGAACGTAGTATACATTGAAGAAAATTAAATTCCTCCCTCCAGGTTGAATTTGCACGTTGCACTTTCCAACAACACTATACTCTTTTTGCTCAACGAGTATACTCAAAAAATGTGTAACCAAGCTAAACCAATCTCAACGATGAGTAAGGTGTCGAGATGCACCTGAGTTGATGTACAGGCAAATGATTTGATGTGATCTATTAGGCATTTGGCCATAAAGGCATAGAAGGTAGACTCTTTCTACTCAGTGTGCTCTACTACATTGGCCTATCGTTGAAACCCTCCCTACTTCCAAATGTTGTAGTTGCAGTCGTTAAACTACTTACTACTTTCCAACATTATGTTGGTCAAAGAAGCCATTATTCACGCTTTACGCGGCATGATATTTAAGAAAATAGAGGCTTAAATCCCAATTGCAAAAAACCTAAGGCACACACCCCAAAGCACAAAAAATAGAGGCAAGTTGAGAATGCAAGTGGAAATACCAAGACAAATAAATCTTAGCACGAATTTTGAGGCACATATACAAGTTTTTGCTAAAAACCTAGAAAAAAATTGAAGACCCAGAAAAAATTGTTGAAATCACAAACCCTAGCCGCTGTAGAAAATGATTTTGAAAGAAAGTTGCTGTCACAACCCTAGGTTGACTGCCTAGAAGAAGAATTTATTCAAGTGTTTTTGAAAAACGCAAAAAATAATTGCAAGCAAAAAAGCATGTCTAAGAATCGTGAGCCAAATTGTGATCTCTAATAAGGTGCTAGGAGAAACGCTGTGTTTGCAAGATGTAAATGCTTAGAACCTACCTTTGTGAGCTATGAACATTTAGAAAATGGCACACACAAGCGTGTTGAGCCGTCACATAAAGCCTTGGGTGCTGAGAACTCCCAAGCAAAAAAAATGACAACCTGAACACCAAACTGCAATCTCTGTAAGCAAGAAACACAACTCTGAGAATCATGTCGCGCAGACAAAACAAAAATCAAAAAATGTGAGTTTCAGGAAACCCTGACACAAAACCCTTCACACACAGAATGTCAAAAGGCTATAAAACATGAACTTTTGAGCACAAAGAGTTGTCAAGCAGGAGGAAATAGCCCTTCAAGGAGGAAAGCCTTGGGTGCTGAGAACTCCCAAGCAAAAACAATGACAATCTGAATGCCAAACAGCAATCTTTGTAAGCAATAAACACAACTCTGAGAATCATGTCGCGTGGACAAAACAAAAATCAAAAAATGTGAGTTTCAGGAAACCCTGACAGAAAACCCTTCACACACAAAATGTCGAAAGGCTATAAAATAAGAACTTGTGAGCACAAAGTGTTGTCAAGCAGGAGGAAATAGCCCTTCAATCTGTGAATCAGAGAAACCCTCGATGCCCAAAACAACTAGCTTAAAAACAAACATGTGATTTTCAGAAAAACAAACGAGAAAAAACACACCACAAAGATGACGCTTGAAAACCTTCTGCAAGATGACATGCAGCAACAAACCCTCGAAACACAAAGAACACAAACAAAATTTGGACAATAGCAATGAAAATGGATTTAGAGGAAAAAAATCAAAGGAAGGTTCGAATACAATTTCTAAAAATTTCTCTATGGAAAATTTTAGAATTATAAAAAATTTCAAAAATATATGTTCTCGACCTGTTCATTGTTAAAAACGAACCATAATCACTTAGATTCTTTATGAATCAAAAGGATCTAAACAATAAACAAAAGAAAAGGGTAAACAAGATCCAAGCTTACAACTTTAATATTGAGCACACAAAAGGGACAAACAATGTTGTAGTAGATGCCCTGTCATGACAACCCCACTTAACTCCATGACAAGTATCTCAGCAGATTGGAAGAATGGCAATATTGCTGAATATGTCGCTCAAAAGGGACAAACAATGTTGTAGTAGATGCCCTGTCATGACGACCCCGCTTAACTCCATAATAAGTATCTCAGCAGATTGGAAGAATGGCATTATTGCTGAATATGTCAAGGATTGACAAGCCAATGGTACCCTAGAAGTAAATCTTGAGTACGGATATCTTCCCTGTGGTGGGGGCATGACAAAGAGATGCAAATAACAGTAGTTTTAACTGAATAAATTTTGCCAATTTGAAATTCATGTATATGCGTGTATTAAATACACACATCTACATGTACATACATAGTCATATACATAATGTCTTGTATCCTAGGGTTTCCAAAAAACTATCATAAAAATATACTGGTATTTTGGCACCAAATAAATATATCATATTGCAGAGTGGTACCCTACATTTAAAAGCAAGCAGCACGTGGGGAACTTTTTGTCTCTAAAGCATCAAAGAAAAAAGAAACCATAAAAAAAAATATTTCCATCTTAAATTCAAACCATGCAATAGTCATGTACAAAATCTTTCTTAATACCTAAGCTGAACTACCAATTATAGAAAGGCATTTGAGAAATCACTAGATGACAAAAAAAAAATCATTATGCTCACACACTAATTATCAACAGATAAAACCTTGAAAATCCGGCACATCAGTTGGTAAAATAGATGTTACACATATCTAGAGACAAAACTAAAAGACTGATGATCTCGCTACATTTACAACCTGTATAGATAGCATAAAGCACCTAAACATTTACAATCAACTCAGTTCTTATTACAATTCAGAAACAAAAAGAGAAGAGTTTATGTAGACATACTTTTCTCTCACAGTTTTCATGACTTCCATATAGCGGGAAACTGCACTGGGATCATCTGGATCAATAATGATCCTCTCCTTTCGTAAGATTCCTAAAGCTATCTGAAACTTCTTCTTGACCTCAAGAAATGAATTCTTCAAGAATTCTTCACATGATAAACAAAACAAATATCATGTTGGAATGGATGAAATTTTATCAAACCATATAAAAGCACGACAACAACAGTGTAAAGCATTTTGTCTTACCCGGTGAAAAGCATCATGTTTTAAAAAAATTAATATTTCTTCTTGCTAAGCACTCAAACTAAAGATACAAAACAATTTACAAATCCAAATGAATTGCAACAAAAAACAATAGAGAAGAATAAATGTGTATCTTAAAAACAGTTGTTCTTCGCATATACAACTCTAGTAATTGTCCTAGCACAAGCACAAACACAAACCTTTGTGACATAGCATGCAGGTATATACTGATTTTGCTGGTACTAAGAAAAAAGGCCTAGCAAACATTATTAGATAGGGGATTCTCCATGAGCAAAATTTGCACCCCAAAAATGAGAAGTTTCTTGTGTGAACTCGGGTGTAGAATGAAGGAAGTTGATTTTTTTATATATTTGTTAAAGATAGTGGAGATATTGTATGTTTATATGAGAAACCAGTAGACAATGAAGGAATACCTGCTAACTAGTAAAGTTAATTGTGTAGGCATAGTGTTTATCCAAAGACTATCTGTTCTGTTGTCTTTTTTGGTGCCCAGGCCACAGTGTGTAACCACGAGAGTGGCACCCTTTGCTACATTTACTAATCAATAAACAACCATATAGTGCATAGATATTATAAATAAAGTGCACAAAAATTTTCCAATCATAGCAAGAAAAGGGAAGGGTATTCAAAAATAAATTATATTGCTTTTACAAAAGAGTGTATACGTAAAAGACAAAGGGCTGGTCCTAAAAAGTAGGACCTTGAGGCAACTGATCCAATCTATTAAGCAAATAGAAGAAAAGGTGAAGGTGGTGCTCTAGAGCTTGATGAGGAAGACGAACAATCATCCTCCATTGTTGCTCTTGGAGCTACACTTTCTCCTACAATGGAATCTGATTAGTGCTCTTCATAGTTCTATGGTTCTTCATTCTTGAGCTCTTTAATTTCTTTTCTTTCGATTTGATCTATCATATGTCTGTATTTTTTCTAATGTGTCAGTTAACATTATGATGCATGGGTATTAATTGGATAAGCTTGTGGAGCTTTTAAATTTTTGAGCTGTTAAATTATTATTTCTAGCTAGGTGTGTCAAACATTGTGCTAGCATGAGCTTGTGATTATTGTCAAAATTACAACTGTGGCTGATATTGGTCTATTACGGCTTGGCATCCCTTCCTCTGTCCCCCAAGCGTTCTCTATTTAAGAATGCAGTTATTCAATTGTTAGCAAACATAATGTCTCTTTAGGTGACAAAAGTTCCACACTAACTGAAGAAAATGTTCGAAATGTCCACAGGAAAGTTGGGAGGAAAAAAAAAGGAAACAAAAACAATTGTGGATGTAGACAAAAGTGAGAAACGGAGAAATGGTGAGAGGGGGAGGGGGTGAATCAGCTTTTCAAAATCTAATACACAGAATTTAAAGATGAGACACACACATGCAAAAGAGTATGAGACACACAGGATTTTATCACGTGGAAAACCCAATAGGGTTAAAAAACCACGGCTTCTCTAATCACTTTGGGCAACAACCCTTTTACACTGAGAGCTACAACTCTCCACACAAGTATACTTCAGAACAGGCTCCAACCTGTCTGGTAAGGCTACAAATTGAACTGGCTTCAACCAGCTTGCACAAGGCTACAACCTTGTCAAAACCAAGAGTTCCTGGATTACAACAACTAGAGAAATATATGTGGCCTTACTCAAATGTAAGGACCCAAGACTTATACAAAAATCAATGCACTTGGAAGTATTCTGAGTTCTCTTCTTAAGACTGCTCCCTTGAAATACTCTATAGCCTGCAACTCCCCTTTTCTGTCTTATTCCTCAAACGAAATCAAAAATCTTTTTCATACCACTGAAATTCTTTTTTTCTTCAAGTGCCTGGCTAACTTCAATACACAGCTACACTTCAGATCTCATCATACTTGTTCCTCTCATCCCGTAGCCCACGTTGTACCTCCTCCTTTTTAATCACACAGTAACAATGCTATATTTTTCTTACATGACACTGCATCACCACCATTTCCAACTCTAGAAAGAGAGTTCCTGAAGCACCCTTTTCTGTCCAGAATTTTTCATATGTATACAGAGGATTTTTTACTTCACTAGCTATATCCAGTTACAGGCTCATTCCATACTCCAGACAGCAGCCCACTGACACCAGACAAAAGAAACTTACTTCATCATCTGTGTCACAAGGTTCGGCGAACTTCAACAATGAAGTTCGAAATCCGTCGAATATTCAGTGGCGAAAAGAAATTCGTTAAAATTTGCTACCAAATTCGCGTTCAATAAAACGTTTTCATTTTCTTAAAATTTTATTTTCATCGGGTGCTTTTTCTCGGATTTTCTAATAATGAAAGGGCAGCTTTTGGCTAGGACAGGCGTGATGCACGGACGAGAGAGAAGGCAACGTGATGGTTTTGTTTTTATCTGCAGAAGTCCAACGCGACTCCAGTTTTATTGTTTTAGATTTTTTGGGGGATTTTTTCCGTTTTGTTTTGATATTCGATGAAAATTTAAAAACGTTTTTTCTTAAGTTTTTTTTTAATTCTATAAAAATTTAAAAATAAGTTTTTAAAATTTGTGTTTTTAAATAAAATATTTACTTAATTGTCAATAAAAAAGATCAAATATTATTTTTATTTATATTAAATTTATATTAAAATATTAATAATTAATTATAATAGATTTAAATTAAAAATATTTTCTCTTTGGAAAGTAATAGTTAAACTAATTAGATAATTTATTAGATATATTACTAATAGTTTTTAAAAATTAAATTTATTGAAGGCGAATTTATTGTCGAATTTTATTCCGATTTTTGTCCTTGTCAAACTTCATGCGAATTTTATACTTGCCGAACTCGAACTCGAACTCAAACTCAAATTCAAACCTTGTGACTTAGTTCATCATTATGCAGCAGGTCTATATTCGCATTTTCATACAACACATCACCAAAAAAAACTTTCTTTTTACGGTTAGTCTGGAATCAACTCTCATTCCGCCCAATGCCAAAAACGTTTTTTTTTATTAACACTTGATATCCACTCACGAAACCGTATGTCTTCCGGTTTAACTCCCGCAAAACGGAAGACTAACAAAGTTAGTTTCTGTGACTCACATTCACCCAGCTGAGATCCCCGTGTCTCTTCCAAAAACAACCCTATCTTGTCTTTCATTTCTTCTCGTTACCTTTTGTTCCTTACCCGACTGCCAGCACATTATATTTCATCATACAAACACTGTCAATTTCACCGAATAAGGTTCGGTTTTCTTCTACCTTCAAAAACGGCTCACACTCAAATTTTTCTTCTTTTACGTTTTTACAACACGACACTGTTGGTATCCTGTTCTGCCGAGAAGATGATTCACGACAGAGACTCTTGTCCTTTTTCGAGAGCACAGTCCCAATATAATCCTTTTCTTTAACCGTCACCAGCTCAAACTGCTCACTGTTAGTCATATTGACATCCACACGTATATGCTCCGTTTGTTCAATACTTACTTTCATCCATATGCGTTTCTTTTTAGCACTCCATTCTCACCCAACACACTTACATGCGGCTTCCAAGAGCAGTGCTGTTTTTTAACTAAGCCAGGTCGCACATGTTCTCCAATCTTCTCATCTATCGCACTAGTCACCATATTCATTTTTCATAACGCACTGTATGAAAAAACTGAGACATGTCACTATATGGGAACGCATTATGGCCAACTGAGACGTGTTTATCATCAAGGATTTTAGAAAGGAACTTGACGAATAAATTCAATACGTTTTTTTAAAGAACACCAGACACAGCATTTGTTCTGGCAACATCTGCAGACCCCTTCAGCACACTTCCAGTGACTCCCTAAACAAACAAAAATTCAATAGTAAATGGCATTCACGGTTCGCAACTACACAGAAGCTGTTTTATCAAAAACATACACGCACTGACAAGAGACACACGCAATGATAGGTCTCAGAATTCTTCCGATAGCTCATCCTCAGAACAGACGTTTTTGCAAGGAATCAGTCATAACCATTAAATTCATTCGAACATTCTTTGACATTAAACAGGTGGCATCTTACAAACAGTGACAAGAGAGCGGAAGCCCGATCACTGACAGTTGAGTCGAATAACAGGACACTACACAGGTGGCAAACCAAGAGGCATCATATGACAAAAAATACAACAAAAAGCACATTAAAAAAACATTATTCCTCCTCTTCAATAGAGTATACTATTATTCTAGCTAAGCCCCCCACATCTAAATAATAAAAAATGTGAAAATAGCAATAATGGGGACAAAAGCAGCATGGAATAGCACTCTAGACTTGATAAATGATATTGGTAAAAGTTAAGAAAAAAAAACAGTATGCCTCAATACTCCCAGGCTATTCATGCACTGCAAAAAATCGTTCCTATCAAAAATAGTGAACAACACCATACTATTTTCATAGAGGGTGTCAAAGTGACAAAAAGTTGGTATTGAAAAACTTATGGAAAGCTTTGAAAGAAAAATGACCAGCCTAATTAAACAAATAGGAGAAAAGGAAAAAGGAGATAATGCATTAAGTGAAATAGTAGAATATTTCAAAAGAGGAAACCCAAGAGTATTCTCCTAGAAATCCAAGTCAAGAAAAATGGGGAAAAAGGTGAAAATCCAAAGCTGTTTTGAGAGATTGTACCCAAGGCCAAAACCCTCCTGATCCTGAAATCTCAAATGAGCTAAGTTGTGTAAGCTAGAATGTTTTGGGCTTGGAAAAACCTCAATAGAAAATATATTTTAAGACAAATTTTAAAAATGGAGTAGACTATTTGTTGCTTCAAAACAATAAAGACATCAGTTTCAATTCATATTGTGCTCTTTTCCAAATATGGACAGGGCAAGGGGGTATTGCTATTTTGATTTTCCGTAATGGTTTCCCTAGATAAATAACTCTAAGTCTCTAGGTGATTACATAATTATATAACTGTATAGATTATCATGAAAACGAAGGGAAAGAAATTCGGCATTGCCTCTGCTTATGCATCCAAAAATTATAGAGAGAAAGATGTGAACTTTGAAAATGGACAGCATCTAATCTTCCTAAGGTTCCCTAGCTATTAGGTGGAGAATTTAATATGTTATAGCTGTCATGTCCCCGCCATGAAACACTTAGACAGTGTAACTTCAATAGAAAATATGTTTTAAGACAAATTCTAAAAATGGAGTAGACTATTTGTTGCTTCAAAACAATAAAGACAACGGTTTCAATTCATATTGTGCTCTTTTCCAAATATGGACAGGGCAAGGAGGGTATTGCTATTTTGATTTTCCATAATGGTTTCCCTAGATAAATAACTCTAAGTCTCTAGGTGATTACATAATTAGATAACTGTATAGATTATCGTGAAAACGAAGGGAAAGAAATTCGGCATTGCCTCTGCTTATGCATCCAAAAATTATAGAGAGAAAGATGTGAACTTTGAAAATGGATAGCATCTAATCTTCCTAAGGTTCCTAAGGTTCCCTAGCTATTAGGTGGAGAATTTAATATGTTATAGCTGTCATGTCCCCGCCATGAAACACTTAGACAATGTAACTTCCCCATTCCAAACATAAAGACAACTAGATCATTAAATGATCAAATAAGTTCTAATTAAAGACTTAAACTTGTTAATCAAACTCTTATGTGTATAAGAGGGCAATCCGTATCAGTATCATCATTACAATGATGAAAGGATGAAGGCATCAAACAAGACAATCATATGTTCTACAATACATCATGAAGGGAATTGTTGATATCAAGCATAGAAGCAACAAGTGTATCGAGGAATAAAAAGAAGATGATCACGTTGAATCAATGATGACTTAAGATCAGTAATTATATCCATGAATAACAGAGCTATTGCCTTAAAGACAGCGAATAGACTAAGCAAATATCAAAGACATCAACAATACTATCTGACATCGACATTAACTATGTTTCAAAGTGGTTAAGGCGGAAATGAAGGTCATGCTGAATACTATTGATAATAATTGATTAATAGGTAAGCTTTAACTTTCATCAACAATTTTGTTGTGGGAATCATTACTATGGTGAAGAATCGTAAAGATTTAGGGTTTCATGGAGGAAGGCAAAGGAGCAGCTTCCAATGGCAGAAAGGAGATCGACGAGTTTGGAGAGGGCTCTCGCTGTGACACCCCCTGGTAGGGCATGGGAGGCTCTGCAAAGGAGACTTGATTGTTCTGGCCGAGAGGAGTCTTTGTCCAAAAAAGATCAGAGAGGTTGACAGGAATCGTTGGGGATACTTGAGAATCATTCAAGGTCATAAGGATGGGTTTAAGAAAGTGGAAAACAAGGAGTGGAGGTCAAAAAACCTGTTTCTTCCATCACAATTCACAACGGAAAAACCCACATCACAATGGAAAAACCCACAACGGTGCATAATAGAGTCATCACAGTTCGCATTGGGTCAGATGGTTGGAGGGACTTTGTCAACCTCTATAAGGGACGGGCTTTCTTCATGAAAAGGGAGGGAGGTTGGTCGGCTTATCCTCAAATACAGAAACAGTGCGACCAAAACTTGGGTTATTACTAGATGTGCAAGAGAGAAACAATGGGTGATGTATAATGGCCCATTTTTGTGGGGGGTATTGGCTTTTTTATCAAAGATTGGTCTCCCAATTTTAACCCTAAACAAGCTTCAATAGAGGAAGTACCAATCTGAGTAAGATTGTACAATTTGCCCCATAAGTACTAGAATGAGAAGATCTTGAAAATCATAGGAAACAAGCTTAGGAAGTTTTTGAAAGCCAATGAAGCTATCGAGAAAAAGGATTTCAATATGTACACTAGAATCTATATAGCATGGAAACCTCACCCTCCTTTGCCCCATGCAATGGAAATTTGGACTAGTAAAGGGTTTTGGTGGCAAGAAATTTAAGCTTAGTTATCGGTTCGAGTTCGGTTCCAAGTTCGGGTACGAAGAACTGGTTCGCAAGTTCGACAAAATTTTGAAAAGGGGTTTGTTCGGGTTCGAAAAAACATGTAAAAATTTTTAAAATATATATATATATACATATTTATGAAGCCTAGAAGCATGAGTTAAAATTAGATTGAACTAGGAATACTCCCTCTTAGGCTTGATTTCTTTGTCAATTCACATTTTGCACCATTAAATGAAGTAAACCATTGACTAAATGAGGTAAAAAATATCTAGGAATACTCCCTCTAGAGGCTGCCCGGACCAAAAGTCGAACTGTACCAGGACCAGGTACTAGTTCGAACTGGTGCTGGTCTGGGAGGCATTTCCAGTGAACTGGGTAACTAAGGATTTAAGTAGAGGAGATTATAGAGCATTGTAAGAAGTGTGAATCTTGGAGGCATCAGACAAAGGAATGCTTGATTGACAAGAAGGGGAAAGGTTTAGAAAGAGAACTTATGGAGACTAAACTAGCAACAATGGAAGAGGTCATATTAAGGGGAAATAAATGAGAAGGCTTATGAGGAAAGTGCAGTGATTCCTAAGGAGACTGTAAACATAGATCTCAATCAAATGCTCCAAAGAGGGGATGTGTACTTAGCAAAAGGGGAAAGTTCACAAGATCCCCATATTGTTCCTTTCACAAAGGAAGTGGCTTCACTTGACAAGCGGAATCAAAATCAGACTATTGTGGATAGGGAACTGGGACAGCAAGGGCTGGACTCCGGGTTTGAAAAGATGGGTGAGAGACTACAGGTGGAGGGAGTTGATAAGGGGGCCCTAGACCAGTGTCAAGGATTTGAAGGGGTTTTGGAGAATCAAAGAGGAGATTCTTTGGAGGGCAAATGTATCAAAGCTTCAGCTCCAGTGGGTAAAATAGAAGTCCACAACGTTGGCTCTCAAAAGGAACCTAAGCTCACTATAGAAAGAGAGGAAAGTGGACAGAATGCATTGATTTTCAAAGATATTCATATGTCTCCAATCCCGACAAGAACCGACACCAAAGGATTGGAGGGAGATGGGTTGGCAGACCAAAGCGGAGAAGAGGATATTTAGGGAGTTATAGATGGAGAAGGCGTTATGGAGAAGAAAACAACTAGTCAAACTAAATAAAAAATGCAAAAGATTAATATTGGGGGAAGAAAAACAAGAGACAAAAAATCAGCTCAAGAGTTGCTAGAAATGGCTAGCAATATAAACGACCAAAGCAAATTGAGATCCGAGAGAGACCTATTCTCTCTTCGGCAGCAATGAAGATCCTATCATGGATGTCAAGGGCTGCAATGCCCCTGATGAGAATCGTTTGATCAAGTGGTGTTTTGATCAAATGAAATCTAATGTGATTTTTTTACAAAAAACCAAATTCAAACAAGAAAAAGCAGCGAACCTTTTAGGTGTTAGAAAATTCTGGTCTAGTGTTTAGGTGTCTTGTGGAATCCAAGGTCAGTAAAGGTTGAGTATATCTCTCATGCAAGGAATTAGCAGTTGGTTAAAGTTTACATGCTACATCTTTAGAATAATATATTCCTTTTTAATGTCAATGGACCAACAAATACAAAGGAGAAAAAAGCAGTGTAGAACACCATTTCTGAGGTTTTGGGGAGTATGGATAAGGAGATTTTTACTATTGGGGGAGATTTCAATGCAACCCCTGAGATGGCTGATAAGAAGGGAGGAAAGGGCTCGTTGGCTAGTGTTCAAACAGACTTTCAAAACTTTGTTACAGGGAATGGTTTGTGGAGGCGAAAGCTCAAAATGGGTTGTTTACTTGGACTATTAGAAGGTAGGGTTTCTCCAATATTGTTGAAAAATTAGACCATTTCTTTTTGGCTAGAGGTTGGGACTCTCTTCCTTTGGTCTTTCAAGCGTCCATTCTTCCATTCACTAGTTCAAATCATTTCCCAAAAGCCTTGATGTTGCAGAAAGATTCAGTTCCTTTGAGATGCCCCTTCAAGTTTGAATCGTAGAAGCAAAAATCTGCAAAAAATCCCGATTATACCTGATTAATCCTAAATCTTGTAGCTTGCCGATTTTTTCCTTGAAAATTTTTCGATTCATGAAAAATTTGTTGACCCAATTTTCAATGACCTTTTTGCATTTCAAGCACACTGAAATCATATTAAAATCCCTAAAAATGACAAAAAAATGTAAAAAAATCATTGCAAAAACCTACAAAACCCTACAAAAAACTCACAAAATTGACAAATCACTCAGAAATAGGGCTGATTTCAGGATGGAAGTGAAGTCAATGAGGAATCAGCTTGGAAAAAATTTGTAATTTTGTCCCTTTAGTTTTCTTTCCGACCTCTAGAAAACCCTAATCAGAGTAGCGGAAGGAGCAATGGCGATCATCAACGAAATTTGAAAGGGCCTCAATCATCCTAAATTGTAAGGGGAATGTGAGATAGTGTCAAAACAGCTAATGAATTTGTTTTAAATTGCGGTTTCAATATGACCTGAGCTCTTTGCACACCTTGCCCCATGGATTCTGATGAGATCAATTATATAATTAAAATATTATAACTAATTTTAAAATTATAATTATTATGCACTATTATAGATTGCCCTTTAACGGGGAAGCAACAAACCCCTATAGCTTATAATTATTATTATAAAGTAGTTCCAAAATTAATATTGACTATTAATATATATTAATAGCATAGAAGCAGAAAATGGCAAAAAATCACAATTCTACGTGATTAATCGGCAGTTGGCATGTGTAGTGATTTATTTTTGGTTAATAACTTTCAACGCATTTTTTGCAATTTATCAAGCGATTAATTGGCAAAATGTGACAGTTAATCAGCAAAAAAATTGCAAGAAACTAGCAAAAACTCTAAAAGCGATGCTGATGGGAAAAACCTACAAAAACATGATGTGATTTTCTACAAAATCGACGTGCAATGCTGAAGACGCAGCTAGGAAAGTTGGGTCAAAAGTTTTGCAAAGTCCCAAAGTGATGCAGAGTCGGGAAGTAGCATGGGAGATAGGCAAATACAAACAAAATTTTCCTCTCTTTCTACATTGAATATATTGTACAGCTTGATTAATACTATTTCTTTATCAACATTGATTTTGTTTGTATAAATTTCAAAAATTTAAAATGTTGCAATATGAAAAAATAGAAGACCATAACAAAGTTGCCTTATTTATTTGTTGCGATATGATCTAAAAGAGAAGGGTAACAAAGTTTTGCCTTATTTATTTTGGAGAAAACAAAGAGCCCTACAATAATCATCATAATCGTTTTAGGCTTGTCAATTATGACATATAAGTTCTTACAATTAATCAAATTGCTTGATATTTATAACTTTACTCAATATTAAATTAAATAATTCATGCAATTCAGTCTCTAAAGTTAAACATATATAAAGTTGAATTGGTATAATTAATGTCAATGGTTTGAATAATTGACAATAGGCAAACACAATGAGTCAATATAGCATCAGTCAAGATAGGGCAAGCTAATCATAAGTTATAACCAACCAAATCTATAAGTGGGGATTATAATAAGGAGAATGATACCAAAATAGACAAAGTTGATAATTCATGTAATAACTGCTAAGTGTTCCATATATAAAGTTGTCTTGGTATATACATGTGTATATATCACTTCACATGTGTATATTATGCCAACTTTGTATATAATTGTTTATTGAGTATATATAACAAAAGGAACTTGAGAGAATTCTAGAAAATGAATTCTCCTACTTATCAATTGATGAGATTAAGGGGCTTTCTAATGAATGATTCATAAGGCACAACACTTGCTGAAGGTATTGCAAATGGGATTGCAAGTAAAGTGGCCTTAACCTTGGAGAAAACTTCGTGGTTATGCGTACTTTAGTTGTAATACCTAGATGCAATAACTGCTAAGTGTTCCATTCATTTTCATGAGATGGGTTCTTGTGAACCACTACTCACGAAACTTGGGTCAATGAGTTTAACTCAAAAGCTACACAGATGAATCCTAATAGCAATATCACAATTTGACTTGTTGTGGAAAATATCTCCTACTTATCATTTGATGAGCTCAAGGGACTTTCTAATGAATGGTTCATAAGGCACAACACTTGTTGAAGGTTTTGAAAATGGGGTTGCAAGCAAAGTGGATATGATCTTGGAGGAAACTCTATGATTAAGTGCGCTTGAGTTGTAGTACTGGGATGTGTGACCTTCCGGGAAGTCTCGATGCTTCACCTTTATGAGCATTCACCTAGATGCAATGAGTGCTAAGTGTTCCATTCGTTCTCATGGGAGATGGGTTCTTGTGAACCACTACTCATGAAACTTGGGTCAATGAGTTTGACTCAAAAATTACATAGATGAATCTTGATACAAATATCACAATTTGACTTGTTGTGGAAAATATCTCCTACTTACCAACTGATGTGCTTAAGGGGCTTTTTAATGAATGGTTCATAAGGCACCACACTTACTGAAGGTTTTGCAAATAGGGTTGCAAGCAAAGTGAGCTAACCTTGGAGGAAACTTCATGGTTAAGCATGCTTGAGCTGCAATAGTACTGGGATGGGTGACCTCCTACAAAGTCCCAATGCTTCACCTCTATGAGCATCACCTAGATGCAATGAGTGCTAAGTGTTCCGTTCAATCTTATGAGAGATGAGTTCTTGTGAACCACTACTCATAAAACTTGGTTCAAAGAGTTTGACTCAAAAATTACATAGATGACTCCTGATAGCAATATCACAATTGGACTTGTTGTGGAAAATGTCTTCTACTTATCATTTGATGAGCTTAAGGGGCTTTCTAATGAATGGTTCATAAGGCACAACACTTGTTGAAGGTTTAGCACATGGGGTTGCAGGCAAGTGGGCTTAACCTTGGAGGAAACTTCATGGTTAAGCACGCTTGTGCTAGAGTAGTAATGGGATGGGTGACCTCCCGGGAAGTCCCAGTGCTTCACCTCTATGAGCATTACCTAGACGCAATGAGTGCTAAGTGTTCCATTCACTCTCATGAGAGATGGAATCTTCTAAACCACTACTCATGAAACTTGGGTCAATGAGCTTGACTCAAAAACTACACAGAAGAATCCTGATAGCAATATCACAAATGAATTCTACTTATAAGAATATGAAGATTTTCTTTTATTGACAATATATTGCAAAGAAAGCTTCATTCTGATTTTAAAAAATACGAAAGCCCGCATTATATTTTGGGGGTACTTCAAATCATAGCTTGATTGAAATTTATACAAACAATATCACTGTTGAAACTTTGAGTCCTCCAAGTTTAAAATATATCAAGAGGAGGTTGGGCAAGTGCTTTGAATCATTATATAAGTCCTTTATCATCTATGCTATGGAAATGTCCTTTAATTTTATTTATTTTAAAAGTAGTTCTTGACTGTTTTTCTTCAAGTTTTCACATTTTTTTGTAAATCCAATTTTTTGTCAATTTTTTCAAAAAATCCTACTCCTCTGGTTTGCCAATTAATTCCCTAAACGATTTATGCTTCTATGGTTTGAAGTTTGAACTTTGAATAATTGACAATGGGCAAACACAATGAGTCAATATAGCATCAGTCAAGATTGGACAAGCTAATCGTAAGTTATAACCCACCAATTATATAAGTGGGGATTATAATAAGGAGAATGATACCAAAATGGACTAAGTTGATAATTAATGGAAACGTCAACTTCAGTATAAGAGGTAATTAACAACAACCATTAAAGATGTCAAAAGCATATCGTGAAAAGGAATAATGAAGATGACAAACAAAAGTTGAAGTCAATAAAGGATTAAGATGGAATTTCATAATATGATTTGGTCAAAGACTAAATCATAGAACTGCAAAGTCATTGGTAATCAAGATATTATAAAACTACAATAAAACATATGGTGGTCACCTCTAAGAGCTTGATTGAGCCTTCAAAAAGAAACCACACCATATATACAATCAATCATCTGAATCAACAGAGAGATTAATATCAAGTTGCTAATAGCAAATAGAGACATGATGATAACCAATTAACAACAATTACTATATGTTAAAAGACAAGAAGCAATAATACGTCTCAAAAATTATCTAGCAAAGAGAATTCGATGATTATACAACATGGCAATTAGAAACAATCTCTTTGACATGTCACAAATTGCACACCTAAAGAATTTGACTTAAGCTAGGACATAAGATGATGTCGCTGAGATTAGCAAATGAGGATTAGTCTAAACAACAACGATAGCCATATGGGAAGGCATCGAATAAGGAGGAACTGTTAAGTCTTCAATGTCAGCATCTATAATAACCAAGTATCAATAATCATAAAGGTTGGTCAATCAAATGAACAAGGATTATCAAAGAGTGATTATGAAAAGGCACAATGACAATCATTAATGAACTGATTAGAGGTGGTTATGAAAAGTGGCAGTTACCAAAGGCAGCAAGTAATATATGTGCAGCGTTAATATTAGTTACGTCAGCAATCACCAATTGTTATAAACTGGTGCGATTAAGGAAGAAAGACATTTAAGAGAAGGCATAAGACAGGCATGAGACATGTCTTTTAAATATATCTTATCATCCATTCAAAGGATATAGAGAGGCACTTAATCTCACTTCATTGGACATCATCCGAAGAAAAGGAATAGAAGGGAAAGAGCATCAGATTACAAAGGTAAACGTGATATCTTCAGCAAATTGATTTCTTAGTACCAAGAAGAGAATAACTGTATTCAGACATGAACCAAGAGTGTCAATATTATTCTGGGTAATGCAGAAATCGTGATTAATATATTTATGTGATTTTATAATGCAATCTTGGTTTATTGTTAATAAACAATAAAGATAAGAACTAAACTTGACACTAGTCTGTCACAAGAAATGGGAGAAGATCTGCAATTAAGGGAGAACCGCTAAGGGCACCCTATTACAGTGGCAGTTAAGGGAGAACAGCTATGAGGGCACCCTACTGCACTGTAATTGAGGGAGAACTGCTAAGAGCACCCTACTGAAGTGGTAAAGGGAAAACCGCTAGGAGGGCACCCTACTACACTGTGACTGAGAGATAACCGCTAGGTGCACCCTGTTGCAAGTACTTTCCCAACCCATAGATTGGGGGACTAGTGGTGAATTGTAGCTAACTCCAATCGTAGAAAAATGGAGGATGAAGTATGGAGGGAGAACAGCAATCTCAGGGCACCCTGCTATGCTTCAATACTCCACATCTTCTATAATTGGAATTCACATATAATTTAAGTACGGCATGATTATGAAGATTTACTCTAATACTTGATGAATTTATGAATAACACTTGCATTCTTAAATACATGTATATATGCATATCCTTTTGTATGTTGATATTGGGTTATAAGATGGATGCAAGAGTCAAGTTACGGGTCACATAATTGAAGAAACCCTAAATGTGGTAAACTATAACCCCAATCTTGTGCAATTGTAATTTTAGGGCAAATTCTAGGCTAAATCAGGAAGGGGACATTACAAGGGCACAAATATAACTTGGAAAGGAATTGAGCTTCTGTTCTGGTACAAATTTAAAAGGCTCCTTGACCCCTGAGATCTGACAGAAAAAAAAGAAGACTGTAAATGTATTTGTTACACAAGATACAACAATCAAAAGAGGAATTAAAGAATTTGCTGAAAACTAAATAGCTTCTATATCAATAAATTCTATTTTAAGGCCTGTAATGATGATGATAATAATTGTTACGGTAATCCCCTCCACAATGTCTAACCATCTCCAATTGAAGTAATAGTTATGTTTCAGAATGATACTAAAGATAAAAAAGAAGATTGTAGGTCTATACAAATTGAATGTGAATTTGCTAGTTGATAAGAACTACTAAAATAGGGTTCAAACTATCAGAATATCACTAAAAATATATTTCCTTATAAATCAGCTAATTGAATTCTGGAGCAACTTGATAAACTATTGGAAAACATTTTTAGGCACCATTGGGAAGAAAAAAGCTCTTGATGGAACAGGAATGGGAAATAACAAAAGAAAAAAATGCTTGTGGAACGAAATACTTCAACAAAACTAATAATGTTGATCTTCAAAATAAACTTGCAGAGTAGGCATAAATGGAGATGCCACCAGAATTTCTTATGCCAAGGGACTATATTGAGAGTAAGATTAATTGGATTAAAAGGGGCAAAGGACTGATCAAATTCCCAAGAGCAAACATAGCCATAAACCTTCACATGGAGATAAATAAATCATCGGGAACAATAAAATATTATGATAAAAATATTGTACATCAAAGAAAACATTGGCCTCCAAGTGCAATTCACAGTAGTGCCCTATGATGATAATGTTAGCCTCGCAAGTAATAAACTGCCACACACAATGGGTCTATCAAAGAATGAAACCTGATCCCTAGCGCAACAGGCAAATAAAGTGGAGATTTCAATGGAAGATGTCGATACCAAGTCAAAATATTCCACACAAAAATAAAAAGAGTCATACAAACACCAGCCAAATCACCACAGATGCCTGCACTTGTAGGTGCAAGTGCAAATGCTTCAATCTCTATGAAGGATGCCACCAACTAAATTACATCAAAAAAAAGTTCTGCAATTAATTTGGAGTGATCAAATACTAAGTACCTACAACTACAAATCGTAATCACCTGGGACCTCAACAAAACTGACAAAAAATATCAGATGCTGCAGGAATCGTTGGATGTCGGCTCTGATACCATGTAGGAGTGATCAAACTCCCAGTAGCACACACAGCCATAGACAACATAGAGATAAATAAATCATCAGAACAATAAAATATTAAGATACAAATATTGTACAAAGCCTCGCTTATAAAGGCAAGGAGGCAGAGAAAGGTAGATGCAGCTACCCAAACAAAAACTAAAAACTACCTAGGTTATTATATATTAATTAGCCTAAGTAAGCTTAAGCTAGGAGTAAATATTAATATTACTCCAACAGAGGGAAATAAAGGCATCAAATATTTTTTTAACAAGTTGAAAGAAAAACTTACTAGGGAAAGCATAGTTATTAGAATGTTTCTAATATTCGAGAACTTCTTTAATGCTCTATCTTGTGTATCTTGTTGTATTTAGATAGTTGCTATTTAAATTATCTTCGTAGTGTATATATGAGCTTGTAGCTCTTTGTAAATCATTCATTATTCAATATACAAAATAATCTGTTCGATTATTTTATCGTATCAGAGCAATGCCTTTTTTTCGTTTTTCGTTTTTATCAAAGCTAACTATTATTAAATATTTTTCTCTGTGCATCCACGACCTGTTACTCGCACTCGCGTCTGGTCTTCACGCACATCCGTGACTTGTTACTGTTACTCACGTCTGGTCTTCACGCGTCCTGATCTTCATGCGCGTCCTGGTCTTCAAGCGCAACCTAGTCTTCACACGCGTCCTGGTCATCCCGATGCGACCTCGCGCGACTCGTGCCCTAACACGACCTATTTGCAGGGCATCACCAATCTTCGAAACTCCTCTGCAATCACATTTCGTGGCTCCTGTTTTTGGTTTTGTATAACCAGAGTCGTTTTTCTGCTAAAACCCTAATTTTCGGGACCTGGAAATTTTTTTAAATACATTTTCGTGGTAGGTTTTTCGAGATTCTATATGGGTCTTCGCTCAAATTTTTTGGGTACCTCATTTTTTGTGCCTCGATTTCCGAGCCAACGGATTTGACTTTTGATCTCAATTTCCTTTTGGGTTTTTTATCAGCTTTTCTGGGTACTTATCATTTTTTTTGGGTCAACCAAAAATTTGTCTTGGAATCTGTGCCTATTAAATTCTTTTCTAGAAGTTTGCATCTGATGGCGTCTTTGACCAACCTGATGCTAGAAAACAATCAACGGTTCAATGGCAGCAATTACAACACCTGGAAGCAGCGAATGTTGACCATCTTTGAGTACCGTCGTCTGGATGAGCTGGTTCTAGGCACAGAGACACGTCCGACCTCCGTTCAAGCAGATCAGGATAAATTCGATGATCGGAATCGAGAAGTCGTTATGCTTCTCAAGCTCTCTGTCACAGATGATCAATTGCCTCAGATTCCCTCTGGCAAGTCTACTACAGACATCTGGAAATATTTGAAGGAGTTGCATGAGACATCCGACAAGAGTCACACATTCTTTCTGAAGAATCAGTTGTTCTCCATTATGATGGATGAACGTATGTCCTTACAGGAACATCTCACGAAGCTTAAGGACATTCGTGATCAGCTTGAAGCCATTGGTCGGAAGATGGAGGAAGAAGATATGGTAGTCATTACCCTGAAAAGTCTACCAACATCTTATGAGCATTTCATAAAGACTCTCAACATTACCTCAACTAATGTTGATCTGAAATTTGCAGAGTTGTGCACCAAACTTCTACAACAGGATCGCTAGAAACAGCAATTTGGTAACCGTACTTCTTCATCCTCGTCAGAACAAGCCTTTGCAGCAAAATTTCAGTCTCCTCAGTCAGCACAACAGGGCAATTCTCAGGCAATTCTCAGCAAAAGAGTGTTCAATGTCATTATTGTCATAAGTACAGCCACATGAAGAAGGATTGTCGTCTGCGGCTCCCTTCCGAACAAAAGAAGCTGGGAGGGTCAAATCAGCAGGCAAATGTTGCTGAACATTTTGAGATAAAGGAGTCTGCTTTCTATGCTTTTATGGCTAAAAGTCCCTCTGATTTAGCCTGATCGTCTGCTTGGTATATCGACTCTGGGGCTTCACGTCATTTTTCTCATCAGCGTGACTGGTTTACGGACTTTTATCCCTACAATGATTCAGTTGTGTTTGGTGGAGGAGAGGAGTTCAAAATTATTGGCAAAGGAAATGTTCAGATACAGTCTGGTGGGTGTCAGCTCATCTTTCTCAATGTATGCTACATTCCTAGTATGGCACTCAATTTGCGCTCTGTGAGTCAGAATTCCCCTCAGCTGGATGTAGTGTTCAATGCCCACAAATGTTCCATTATTGATCGCACGACTTGTCTTACTATTGCTTCTAGACTAGAGGATCATGACCTGTATCGGCTTATTGACACTGGTGATTCTCCTGAAATTGCTATGGCAGCCCGTGATTTATCTCTCAGTACTTTGTGGCATCAGTGATATGGACATCTCAACATCCAGTATCTATCTCAGCTGTCTCGAGAGGAACTTGTCTCTGGTCTACCTCCAATTCAGACACAGCATCTTGGAGTATGTGACGCTTGTCAAGCTAGCAAACAACATCGGACTCCCTTCAAAGATGGCAATTCTTGGCGTGCATCTCAGGTACTTCAATTACTTCACGCTGATATTTGTGGTCCTATGAATACATCGTCAGTAACTGGTTGCAAATATTTTTTGCTTATTGTTGATGATTTTAGTAGAAAGATGTGGGTGTACTTTCTTAAACAAAAATCAGATGCATTTAGTATATTTCAGAATTTTAAGTCGTTGGTTGAAAACGAGTCTAGCTGCAGTATCATTTCTCTTAGAACAGATAATGGGGGGGAATTTTGTTCTCATGCATTCTCCGGTTTTTGTGCTGAACATGGCATCAAACACCAATTCACCACACCTTACACTCCTCAGCAAAACAGTGTTGTTGAGCGTCGCAATCGTACGATTGTTGAGATGACTCGTTCTATATTACAACACAGGAGTGTTCCTAATAAGTATTGGGCAGAAGCAGTGTTTATTGTTGTTTACCTTCTGAATCGTTCCCCTACACAGGCTGTCAAGAACAAAACTCCTGAAGAATTGTGGTCTAGTCGTAAGCCCAAGATCAGCCACCTAAAGATTTTTGGCTCTCTTGCCTATGTTTGGATTCCTGATGCTAAACGTTCCAAATTAGATTCCAAGACTCAGAGACTCATGATGACAGGGTTCAGTGACAACCATAAGGCCTACAGATTGATAGATATCGACACTGATCATCTCATCTTTAGCCGTGATGTTGTTTTTGATGAAACTCAAGGACCTTTTATGTCTTCTTCTGAGCAGTGTTCTGAAGAACAACCTCATAGTGTTCCTCTTCCTTTAGCATCATTTGATGGGAGGGATGATACAGCTAATGCTTGCCCTGGGGCACCTGATACTGATCCTGTTGAGGCTCCTGAGAATGATCCTCTTCCCATTGCTGCTCCTGAACCTCCTCCAGCTCCTCCAGAGATTGGCTCTTCTACTCTCCAACCCAAATGGTGGGTTAAAACTATTAGTGATCTCAGGGATGATGAGCTCATCGAAGGTAGAGTTTCTCGAAATAAGAGCAAACAAACTGTTAATTTTGCTCTTATGGCTAACATTCATAGTGTTTATGAGCCCCAGACTTATTCCGAGGCTAAAGGTATCCCCGAATGGCAACAGGCTATGGAAGCTGAATTTCAGAGTATTCAGAAAAATCAAACTTGGGTTCTTTCTGATCTTCCTGCAGGGAAGAAGCCCGTTAGCTGCAAATGGGTATACAAGGTAAAATATAAAGTTGATGGAACCTTAGACAAGTATAAGGCTCGTCTTGTTGCTCGAGGGTTCTCACAAAGGGAAGGTATTGACTATGAGGAGACTTTTGCTTCCACAACTAAAATGAGTACTATACGACTTGTTCTTGCCTTAGCAGCTCAATTTGGTTGGAAAGTTCATCAAATGGATGTTAAGAGTGCTTTTTGAATGGTGACTTACAGGAAGAGGTCTACATGATGCAACCTTTTGGATTTAAGGTTGCTGGTCAGGAACACAAAGTCTGTAAACTTGTCAAAGCTCTCTATGGTCTGAAACAAGCTCCTCGGGCTTGGTACATGAAAATTGATAAATATCTAACCGATCATGGTTTTCAGAGGAGTCCATCGGATTCAAACCTATATATCAAACATGTAGGTGATGATGTCTTGTTTATCGTTGTTTATGTGGATGATTTGATCATCACTGGAAGTTCAGCACATTTGATCACTAAGATCAAACAGGATTTGTGTAGCACTTTTGATATGACAGATTTGGGACTCTTGCACTATTGTCTCAGAGTTGAGGTTTGGCAGACTGAGCAGAGTATCTTTCTTTCTCAGTTCAAGTATGCTAGAAGTCTTGTGGACAGGTTCAGAACGCAGGATTGCAAACCTGCCCTCACTCCTATGGAACCCGGGCTAAAATTATCAGCTCAGTCTGATTCACCAATTGTGGATGAATCTTTGTTTAGACAACTAGTGGGCAGCCTTATTTTCCTTACTGCCACCAGACCTAACATTAGTTTTGCAGTAAGCTACATATCCCGCTTTATGATAGCACCCAAAATTGATCATTGGACAGCTGCAAAGCGTGTCCTGCGCTATGTTAGTGGTACTCTTCACTATGGTCTTCTGTACACTCAGAGTTATGATCCTACACTATGTGGCTACACAGATTCAGATTGGGTCAGTTCTGTTGATGATCGTAAGTCTACCGTTGGATATGTGTTCAATTTGGGGTTCGGTGCTATCACATGGACGAGTAAGAAACAACAGGCAGTGGCTTTGTCATCCACCGAAGCAGAATATCGCGGAGCCGTCAAAGCAGCTTGTGAGGCCATTTGGCTTCAACGGATGCTTGCAGATAAGCATGTTCCTCAGTCAGGACCGACTCCTCTATTCTGTGATAATCAAGGAGTGCTCAAACTGGCAAAGAATCCGATCTTTCATGAATGAACCAAACATGTCGAAACACATTGTCATTACATTCGTCAGCTGGTTGAAGATAAATCTATTCAGTTGTTGTATGTTCCTACCTTAGAGCAGCCCACTGATATCTTCACCAAATCTCTCAATTCTGACAAATATGTAAAATTCAGGGAGGCTACTGGTGTTATTGACAGATTGAGCATTATGGGAGGGTATTAGAATGTTTCTAATATTCGAGAGCTTCTTTAATGTTCTATCTTGTGTATCTTGTTGTATTTAGATAGTTGCTATTTAAATTATCTTCATAGTGTATATATGAGCTTGTAGCTCTTTGTAAATCATTCATTATTCAATATACAAAATAATATGTTCGATTATTTTAATAGTCCCTATCAATATTGAAGAAAAAGATGAATGAAAATCCAGAAGACATAAAAAGGCATTACTAAAATGCCACAAGACAATGTTCTCTTCAAAATGTGGTAAGAAAAACATGGAAGCTAAACACCTTCGCATGAGAATTATTCCAAAGTAAATAATTAACATATCCTAGGGCTAGAAAATAAATTTTCAAAAGAGAAGATCTATACGACAATCAAATTGCTTAAGAGTTGAAAATCTCCAAACTTTTGTGGATTAGCTGTATAATTCTACAAATCAAACATTTGACTGGATTACTACAATACAACTCTTTCGGTCATATATAAAGAAGCAGTAAATGTAGGAACTCTTGGCAAAGCTATTAACAAAGGTGTAATTCAACTATTCTCAAAAAATGATTAGAAAGATTTGAATATTTCATATAAAAATAAAATAATGGAAAACTCCATTGAGGTTGAGACGTGTTTTCCCCAAAATTATCCCCCATTCATCAATAGGTTTTAAAAAATTAGGGAGTTATGTTTTCTTACCTATGATTTTCTCTTTGGGAGATTTACAGCTAAACCTGTTGACTCACCATGTTTCTAAATTTCATGAAGAGTTTGGGAGTTAGTGAAGCATTTGTTAGGTGAATGTGATGAGGTTTTTCCAGGGAAAAGGGTGATTTTATTAGATACAATCCATTTGGGGGAGCCTAGCATGTGATAACAAACATCTTTCACTGACAAGAAGTTGTTCTGCAAGAGTGTGGGTTGCAAAATGTTTCAAAAACTGTGGTATGTTTGTCAATGAAGTTACCAAACAATAAATTTTACAATCCAATGGATAATGGTATTGATCAAGCCCTAAAATTTGGCATTGTGCATGCATAATGCTGGCCTGGTATTGAGAGGTACGACGTACCATATGATGAAAATGAGAACAATGAAGACTGTAAAGAATATGAATGCATCCATGAATATAATAGTGTAGTTTTCACAGTAGCTAATAAAGCAAATTAGACATTCCACTCTAATGACGTAAACAGACCAATGCCTAATAATTCAACCTCTGTAATACCAGAAGGTGTCGCAACACACAGTAATGAAGTTGAAAGTGCTAGTTATATGTGTATTAACAAGCAATATTTTGGTCAGATACAACTGTAATCTGTAAAACAGAGACACCATGTGAACTGCTAGTTGATAGTTGTTTCTGATGTCATTCGAAGTGCCAATTTTGTTTTTGGCCCTGGAATGTTAGTTCCTATTTTTGTGATATTCTAGTAGAGAAGTTATAGCTGACTTTTTTGGGACTCAATAGCTTAATGTAACTTAATTAATAAATCACTTTAGTATATTAAAACAATATAACCTACTATTTGAAGTACAGCTTAATGTTTTCTACCTAAGCCCTCATTACTGTATAGATTACAAGAAACAGTCTCAATGGTATTGAAAATTCTGACACTAATATAAATCTATTCAAAGTAAAACTTAAAAAGAAAATTTAAATGCTCCAACATTACCCCAAACTAATCAATGTCCACTCTATCAATGTTTTTATTTTTCTGCCCTAACCATTCAAACGAGCCAAAAAAAGTATAGGAATACATTTTTTTTAAATCACAACTACTTTTTGAAAAACTAGTTAAAAAACTCAAAACACAACACAGCAAGTGTGGCCGGTCACAATGACTAGTGATTAATCACAATATGTTTTAGTACAATGTTACTATGGAATAAACCATAAACAAAATTTACCAGGAATGAGGTTAATTGAACCCTGGTGAAACTAAAGTTAAGCTCTAAACTATGTCCATGTCACACTATACATTGAGGCACAATCAAAGTGTAAAGAAAATTCCTAAGTACATGACAACCATGTGTTCCTTACCATTTCCTATGGAAAGCTTTTTAGGAGGTTCACCATCTCCTATGGAAGGCTTTTTAGGAGGTTCACCAGATCCTTTAGAAGGTTTAGTAGGAGCTACAGAAGAAAAATGAACAAGTATTGCTGATCTGCCTTGACATATTGTCTGCCCACTTATTACCTGGAAAGCTCCAAATAAAAGCAGCACAATGATCAGAATAAGAAAATCAACAAGATGATCAATGCATATAATCAGTAAGATTTGAAGATGCAATCCACCAATGTGAAACAACAACTTCATGGTTGTAATGTAAAATATAAACTTAGTTATTTAAATTTCCAATACTCCATTTAGGGCCTGCAAAAATTCCAAGACTGACATCATTCAATAGCTACATTTCTAACAGAAATCATCTAAGATGAAAGAAAACTGTTCAAATATATTCCTAAACTGCTGTAGTACACATTATTGCCCATTCAATGTAAATTAAAGGTGTCTCCTTATAATATCTCTGCCAGAAATTTACATCAAGATGTTTCTGAACCACAAAATTGTTGCTCTCTTTCCACTGAGGAAGCAGACAATAGAATACACTGTTCTTCTTGTAACCCACACCTTTTTCTCTCTATCAAAAGGCAATTCTGTTGGTGCTACTGTATCCTTTAGCGGGACTTAGTTGGCATCATATTAGTGTGACTATACAAGTATGCCACAAAATTCATGACTGCAATATCTGAGTAAGCTATAACAAGTCAAATGAATCTGTTTACTATTGAAAAGGGCAAAGCCATGCAGACAATGCCTTTGCCTTCTCAGAAAGCAACCTAATGTAGCTTGAGACTTGCAACAATTATTTATCAATTGGCATTAGCAGGAGAGGGGAGCAGTGAACAGAAACAATCTGCAAACAAAAATGATTTTCACGCATCACTCGATTGTTTGACTTTGAATATTGAGTTTTATATTTTTTATACTTTAAGCTGTATATTCATCTTTAAACTATTTTTCTTTGGTTTCATTGGTTGGCAAGGTTGAGGCTCCACTTTTCATCAACACTACTCATTAAACCATTGTGAATGAGGATCAAATTCTTCTAGTATACTTTACAACTGTATATTCATCTTTAAACTATTTTTCTTTGGTTTCATTGGTTGGCAAGGGTGAGGCTCCACTTTTCACCAACACTACTCATTAAATCATTGTGAGTGGGGATCAAATTCTTCTAGTATGGAAGGAAAACAAATTTTGTTCAATGTCCTTTGTCTAATAACTTTGTGATTTACCAAGTTCTGGTCAAGTCCAAGTAATCTTACCGTCTTACCAAGTCCAAATCTTTCAACTGTGGTATGAATTACCTAAGGTATGCTTAGGATTGAAAAGTGTGTAAGAACCATTCAAGGCATGTAACCCCACTAACAGAACTGGAGAAGGCAATTCATAGAATTTCCAGTGCTTTTACATATTTATGGCAGTCACTTGTGATGGCATAAAATCATTTTTCATTTCATGTCAATCAACTATGTGAAAGCATTCAATACATGTTCAACCAGTATTTTATCACCAAGTTTGGCAAGCACAAATTGAATTTTCCATTTGAACTTCATCTTTAAGATTGCCCAAAAGAAAGTGCATTGAACTGTACCCCACCGGTAAATGGGGACACTTCACACCAACAGATCCCAGGTGCAAATCCAGGCATGCTGAATCGCACCACACCGTTAACAGTGGTCAAAAGGGTGTGTGCAAATCAGGGAGCAAAGGCTTCGGAAATATGAAAATGTAGGGGCGTTTTTCGTTATATGAAAATCAAAGGGTTATTCCTAACCCTAATCCAATCCCGTAATACTACTCCTCCCTTCCGTCTCATCCAACCCTATATTACATTTAAGTAGTAAAACCGACAAGTCCTTCCGCTCCAGACGTGTCTCGAATGCCACGACCAGCGCCCAAGTCCTTGTAGGCTTAGAGCTCTACGGTTGTGCTGCGACATGGGTTTGACATGAAACTCATTGATCCCATAAAAAAATGCCAACGAAAGTTATACACTGCAACAAATTCTTGCAACTTTGATTTCATTAAATCTTTTAATATGAAGTGGCCCTAGAATATACATTATCAGGGAACGCAAAGAACACATAAACAAAAGCCCAGAAAATATTAAAAACCCTAGATTTTTCGATGGTCAACTATCTATGCATACATTTTCTGTACTAATAATAACATGGATCTGCGGTTAAATGCATAATGTGGGGTGTAAAGGAATGTACCGAGGCTGGGCGACGCAGGGCCCGAGCAATGGATGACGCCATGTCTCGATCGCCTGTGTTCTGTGCGTTTTGGTTGAAGGCCTTGCAATTATATGGTAAAATCCGATATTAACCCTCCTTAGAGTCCTCAAATCATCTGACGGAAATCACCTTGCTCGTAAGAGAAACAATTTAGTTTTGTTTGGTTGGTCTTGCGTTTTGGTTGAATGCCTTGCAATTATATGGTAAAATCCGATATGGTAATATCACGTTTCATTTGCATAGCTTTTGAGTCATTCTGTATTTCATGAATCTTGATTTACAATAAAAAGTTCATTTATACTATTGTATCTATGTAATTCACAAGATGGAAATTTCTCAAATGTGTATTTATTCAATACTATTACTCAAACAAACTTATTCATGATGTATAAAATATACAAATAATTAATTATTATTTTTAATTTAGATTTTAAGATTAAGGATATTAGTTATACAAATAATAATTTTTGGTTGATATTTGTTAGAATTTTTTATTTTATTTTTGTTGTATTTATTATTTATTGAAGATAAATCAAGGTATCTCTTTATTTTGTTTAGGAAATTCTTTTGGAATCTCTACTTGTATTTTTTTCCTCTAGTCCAAGTGGGAGGACATGTCACTTTTTGTAATTCTGAAATTTAACTTATCCTCCTTATGAGGATCTTGACACTTTGCACACACCCTTTATGGATGATGGCATTCTTAGATTGGTGAGTTACATAGTAACTCTTATCCTCTCTTATTCTCTTGATGAAGTTATTGTAATGAGCAACTCACTCTCTTTCACTCATTTTAGGCTTGGCCTGATTCATAATGTCACAAGGGGTTTTTTTTATTTTTTCCCTTTCAAAAACTTTTTGTCTCCTTATGTTGGCTTTTGGGTGCATGCTCCTAGTTTTTGGTTTTCTCATGATAACATCTTCTTCATTATCTATCTCGCTTGGATTACTTTCTTTCCTTTTTCTTTACAAGGTATCAGATTTTGGGTTGCTAATCCTTGTTTGAGTGTAGTTTTGAAGGTTGGCATTCTTGGGAGCTCATCTCATTGGAGACTCATGTTTGAGAGAGAAGCTTGAGCTTCATCTTCTAACTTTTTGTGTTGCAGGTTTTGTAATTGATTTTATTATTTTATCTAACCCTCTTTGGTCGGCTTGGCAAAGAGTAGTTTTTTGAAAAAAAAATTGGTTTGGTTGGTTCACCACCAAACCAATTTCAATCTTTACTTCATTTTGACAACTATATTTTTTTCAGTTTTAATCGTACTTCATTGTAAGATTCAAATATCTATTGTCTCATATTTCTCTAACTTTGTTTGCGGGGCATTTTCTAATCAATTTTGTTTAAAAACTAATCCTTTATTGTAGGATTCAACAATCTATATTTCAATTTTTTTTCTTCTTTTTGTGCTTGCCAGGGATATTTGATTTGTTGCAAGCATATATCTACTATTTTATATATGGTTTTTTAATTATTTTGTATTCTAATTGCAGGTGTATTCTATTGGCAAGTGATGTTTTGAGAGCACTATGGATCACTTAAGGGTTGTCATTTATGGCAACACTTATGTTGGAGTGATTGCATGAAGTGATTATAAGTGTGGGAGACACAGTCATGAAAATGACTAATTACAGAATCATAATAATAGTATATTGCAATACAATTTTGATCAACGAAGATAATATATGATATATTATGGCTTGCGAACTTAGAGGAAGACAATTTAAAATATGTATGGCCTTTGGTTAAGGTCGCACATGTTTTGGTGTTGATATCAGTAAGATACAGTGATATGAAGGTATGCGAAGATAGAGAAACAAGGCATATGAACAGTCATGATGATTAAGGGAAGGCAAGATGGAATGGTAATGTGCTAAGTCAGATAAAGGTTGTATATTGTCAACACTTTGGTAATATAAGATCGTTGACTCGATATTTATTATTTATATAGGTAATTATAATGATTTGTGATGTATTTGAGAGCTGACTGAATGGCAGAATTGATATAAGTATAAAGTGTTTTGTGGAAGTGATAAGTGTGATAGTGATGTATGTGTGATGGATGTGAATTTGGTATATCAGTGATGACTGATAGTAGATGCGAGATCAGAGATTGATAGAGCTATAACTGGAACTATCAAAGCACAACAGATGCTTGTATTGTTCATCATTGAAGAACACTTTTGTAACAGAATTTTATTGTAAGAGTTGTAAGCTTAGTATACCTTTAATAGGGTTTTTGTATACCCCTAACAAGGTTTCTATTCCTCTAACAAGGAAATGTACTATGTAATACTCATCTCCTAACAGGGCTAGATCTCCTAACAGGGATTCTATATTTTAGTGCATAGTTGTGGATACAATCCCCACTGGGGTTTTTCCTTGGCCAAGGATTCCTCGAAAAAAATAATGGTGTTATGAGTTATGTGTTATGTGTTTATGATCTTTTCATTTCAGCACTCATATGGTTTATTTGCAATTGGTTTAAGTTTGATTTGAAGTGTTGTAATACTGATTCACCCCCCCTCTCAGTATAACTTAATCCTAACAATTGGTATCAAAGCTTTTGGCCCTTGGAGAGAAAGCCTAACACCTTAAGGGAGATCATAATGGATTCAAAAATTTTGCAAGAGAACTTTGAAGTTGCACTTGATGACCTAGACAAAGAAAAGGCTAAGAATGGTGAATTAAAATTAAAATTAAGAAGAACATAAGGTTTCATTAAGAAACTAAAGGAACAACTTGAAGTTTCAAGAAGTCAGAGACAAGACCTTATGGATAAGATCAAGTAGGTTTCAGACAATGATACATCAGATCAAGTAAAGATGCTGGAGCAAGAAAAATAAAAAATTAACTTCTGATGATTAAAGAGATCTAACATGAAAAGGATGCAAGATACAAAGTTGAAGAGACTCTAAAAGAAGTAAATATGCAGATAGGAGAGATGAAGATGGAACTTAATCATTACAAGGACAAATGCTTGGAATTGGAGAAATGCAATTAGATCATTAAAGGTGAACTCACTGAATCCAAGTTACACATTAAGAAGTTACACATGAGCAGTGATAAGATTGATGAATAGAGAGAAAGACAGAAACCTAAAGGAGACATGACTGGAGTTGGATACAATGAAGGAGAATGTTCTAAAACTCATGAAGAAACACATGAAGCAAAGACTGAAGAAAGACCTACTCTTGAGAGACCTAGAGATTAGATCAGACCTTTCAGAGGTAGATGCTTTGGATGCAACAAAGTTGGACACATGAAAAGAGATTGTAGAGGTAAAAGTACTTTCAAACCCTTTACTGGTTATTGTTACAATTGTTATGTATATAGACACAAGAAAGTAGAATGTAGGAAACCTGATCAGTCTAGAAATAAACAAGATTACATCAGAGAAGAATCAAAAGTGAGAATCACATGCTACAAATGCAATAACTTTGGGCATACTGCAAGGTATTGTAAGTTGCAGGTTAATTGGGACAGAAGACCTCCTACATGTTTCAAATGCAACAACTTAGGACACATAGCGAAGTTTTGCATGTATAATGGAATTAATAATAGAAGAGGACCACCACCTGTGGTTATAAAGAAGAATATTGATGGCAGTGGTAAAAGTCTTGGTGAATACATGGATGAATTCAAGAATCATTTCAGTAAACTACCAAATGAAGATGATGGTAAGGTGTGGAAGATAAAAGATTTCAACAAAGCATTGGTTTAGGGAGAGACAATAGATGCTACTATGTCTTCGCTTGATGTCAACTTTGCTACATCAACCTAGAAGGTTGCATGGCCTTAGGGGGAGCATTGGATGCAGATAACAGATTATATCTAGCCCTTGATTATGTGGAATAAGCTCATGTGAGCTTAGATATGGTGTGTACATACACTATGGAGATTATGTTTGTGATCGCAACACTTGAAGATTCTTATCCTATGTTCACAAGATTTATGTTGAGTGGACAGTGTGCGAAGTTGAACTAACTGTGATTAATGTACTTGCTCAATCAGTGATAGATAAAAGACCTTAAAGAATATCATTTCTATACCATTTGATTATCAACAACCAAGGAGAATAGAGTTAAGAAGCACTACAACCATCTAGCAACTACATTGTGTGATCGTTTGAAGCAAGAGTCCCAAATTTTAGCATATTCAAGGTATTTAGATTATATACTCTACCAGAAGCTATGGATGCACTTGCCATATTTGATGTTATTGATAGACCAAGGTATAAGTTTAAGAAGCACTTGTTTAAGTCTTGTGAGGATGATCTAGAAGGAGCATTTTTCGCAAACCCCATACGGCGTGTTACACGTTAAAGATATTAGGGCTTATATTCACTGCAAGTATGAGACCATAGGGGATGCAGAGATCTATAGGGAGATAGATGAAATGGTAGAGTCAGGTGGGAAAATGAAAGAAGAGTTCAAACATTTGGAAGACCAATCTATTATTAAGCTAACCCTTCTTAATGAGTTTTGTGAGACTGAATGGTTCAAGATCATTCTAAGAACAATTTGTGATCAATTCATTTGGATAGGAGAGCAACCTATTAATATATGTAGCTAGTTAATTCATGAGATAACTGGGTTAGATAACACTAGAGCCCTCCCAGTGGCAGAGAAAAACATTAGAAAAGAAGTTGAAAACCTAACTCATTCTAAATGGGATAAGAGAGCAATGACTGTGAATGACATATTTTAGCAAGATGTGAGATTGGTAGCAATGCTACTAGGATATAAGTTATACTATAGCAGTAGACCTAATTCTGTGTTAGCAGGGGTAATTATGAGTGCCTATAGAGTGGTGAAGGAAAACACCAAATATAACTTATGCGAAATCTTAGCGCAACAGTTCTTGGAAAATGTGAGGATTATCAAGAAGGACAAATCAAAAGCTTTTAGGTTTGGATCACTCCTGATACACATGTGCATTCACATTGTACACAAATTTCCTGGAATGCAGCCCAGAGCATGGAAGGACACTCTACCTACTGGTATACAAATCTCAGAGAGCTTTAGGAGACAGAACAAAGATTAAGTAGATGGTGAATTATTTGCAATGATTAAGATCCTTCAAAGGTGAATGAAGGAAAGATATAGAATACTTGAGGAGTTGGTAGAGAAGTATAAAGACACAATATGTTTCATGGTTGAAACTGACTATGTGAGCTTTGAAGCAATAGAACCAAGAAAGAAATGGTGCTACCCTATGGGGTATGAGGTCAGTTATGAGGTTCTCACAATGCAATTTGAACATGTACTAGCAATTGAAATAGATACATCTGAAGAGAGATGGGGAGCTTACTTGGAAAAGTCAGCAAAAGTTAGAGAAGAATGGGATAAAGGGACAAGGAAGAGGAAGATTGAGAAAATGGTTGATGACACTGTTGCGAAGGCAGGAATTACTAAGGAACAACTAAAAGAATTAAGGACAAAGATGACATAAGCATCATTTAGCTTGGCAATTGAGGCACCTCCTCCTTCTAAAGCTAAAAAGACAGTAAGTCCTACTCCCAGTATAATAGATTTATCAATCACTCTTGAGAAGATTGTACAAGATGTTTCACCTGTGAGCATTTCCGAGGAGATCTATAAGATCTAACAAACCAAGCAGCCCTAAGAAACAAAAGGTAGAAGTAGAAACAAAGAAGAAATAGGACAAGGTGACTGAGAAAAAAGAGGAAAAAGAAGAACAAAAGAAGCCACAAGATCTATGGAAGCCAAATATAAAGATGTTGCAGAAGAGGATAATCAGAGATGGAAACTTGATGACATTAAATAGGTACTATGAAAGATATGATTCAGATAATCAATCTATAATTAAAGATATAGTGATTGAGCACTTGTTAGTCTACAAGAAGAATTTGTTAGAAATTGAGGCCAATATTCCTAAGAACTTGTATAGAAAGTTGGAAATAAGAAAATAATTAGCACATTCTGAGGATGAGACTATAAGAAATAAGTATATTGAAGACATGTTGCCAGTAGTCTCCATACAAGGGAGGGAGAGAATCATTAAAGAGTTGAAACCTCTATTGAGAACAAAGCCCGGACTTGTGAAGATAATGGCAAGGAAGTATGATGAGGTTATAAAAGACACACAAAAGGCATTGGACCAGATTCTTATGTGCGACATGCCTGAGAAGACCTCACCTCCCAAGGCCACTAAGCCTACATCCTTGGGTATTGGAGAAAGCTCTAAGATAGCTGAAGAAAGTGTGCAAGCAAGTGAAGATGACAAGCAACTAGACTTCTTCATTTATAGTGTGCCTATATCACTTGACACCTCGCTTGATACAAATGACCCATTTCAAGGAAATTTGGATACTGCGATGATAGTAGAAGAGGAAGGATAGAAAGAGAAAGAAAATATAGAAGAAAAATAGGAAGAGAAAGAACAAGAGAAGGAGAAACAATGAGAGGAAAAGCAAGAAGAAGAGACAAGCAAAAAAATAAGAAGAGGTAAGGGTTGAGATAAAGCAAGAATTGGATACCTCATCCACCTTATTGTTGGCAAGTATGGCCAAACCAATGAGCGCTAATGTGGAAAGCATCGATGAATATGAGCTAATGAGATTATCTTTCATGGCATTTGCTAAGGCAAATGAAAGGTTAGAACAAAAGGGGGATAAGAAGGTAAAGGTGATTGCTAGGGTAGTAGAGACTGTGAATAAAATACTCCCTACACCTCTCACATTTCAAGGAAAGGATGATGCAAAGAACTTGAACATGGCTCTAGACAACTTTGACAATCATTTTGAGTCACTGTCGAAGATCACAGAGGATAAGGCTGAGAAGAGATACTTAGAAAATAAGTTGAAGGAAGTTTGACAGTCCATCTCATGGGACTTGGGCATTCTGAAAGAAACCATAATCAAGGCTAAGAACTGTGTGGCACAAGGAAGAAAACTCTATAGTTATTGCATCAATCCCAATAGACACATAAAGAATATTAAAGATATTATAGCCAAGGGCAGGGCTACATTAGACAACATAATGTATAGTTGTGATTAATCTTCGCAAACTATGTTGGAAATGGACAAGAAGACATCCAAAATTTTGGATAAGATAAGTTCTTTGAATACAGAGAAAGGAAGAGTAGTGGAAAGATTTGGTTTGCTAAATATTCTAACTACTCCAAAGCTATCAATTCTTGAAGCTCATCTCACAGAGATGGAAAAGATTGAGGGATCAATGAAAAACTCTATACCCTCTGAGCTAAAGGCAATAGAGACTGCTTCTTATGCACTGAATGGACTGATCTATGTTAGTGAGCTACTGATTAAATCATGGAATGAAGAAGTGAAGACCTTGGAAGAATCCTTCCAAGACATTCTGAATCTGGTGAGTAAGCATTAAGTTATATATGCTTAAATTTTTTAAGTTTATAAAGTACCTTTGCCATTGTCAAAGGGAGAGGAAGAGAAGAGAAAAAGGAGAAGAGGAGAAGAAGCAAATAAAAAAAAGAGAGAGAAAGAGAAAATCGTAAATAAAAAAAAGAGAGAAGAGAAAGAGTATGTATATAGATAAGTATAAGTAAGATAGTGTTTTGACACTTAGTCAATTTTCGCTAAGTGTTGTCATCAATGCCAAAGGGAGAGATTGTTGGCAAGTGATGTTTTGAGAGCACTATGGATCACTTAAGGGTTGTCATTTATGGAAAAATGTATGTTGGAGTGATTGCATGAAGTGATTATAAGTGTGGGAGACACAGTCATGAAAATGACTAAGTAAAGAATCAAAATAACAGTATATTGCAGTATAGTTTTGATCAACGAAGATAATATATGATATATTATGGCTTGTGAACGTAGAGGAAGATATTTTAGAATATGTATGACCTTTAGTTAAGGTTGCATGTGTTTTGGTGTTGATATCAGTAAGATACAGTGATATGAAGGTATGTGAAGACAGAGAAACAAAGAAACAGGGCATATGAAAAGTCACGATGATTAAGGGAAGGCGAGATGGAATGGTAATGTGCTAAGTTATTTAAAGGTTTTATATTGTTGACACTTTGGTAATATAAGATTGTCGACTTAGTATTTATTATTTTTATAAGTAATTATAATGTTTTGTGATGCACTTGAGAGTCGACTGAATGGCAGAATTGATATAAGTATAGAGTCTTTTGTGGAAGCGATAAGTGTGATAGTGATGTATGTGTGATGGATGTGAATTTGGTATATCAATGATGACCGATAGCAGATGCCAGATCATATATTGACAAAGATATAACTAGAACTATCAAAGCACAACATATGCTTGTATTGTTCATCATTGAAGAACACTTTTGTAATAAAATTTGATTGTAAGAGTTGTAAACTCAGTATACCTTTAACAGGGTTTTTGTATACCCCTAATAGGGTTTATATTCCTCTTACAAGGAAATGTACTATGTAATACTCAGCTCCTAACACGGCTAGATCTCCTAACATGGATTCTATATTTTAGTGCATACTTGTGGGTACCATCCCCAATGGGGTTTTCCCTTGGCCTGGGTTTCCTCGAAAACAAATAATGGTATTACGAGTTATGTGTTATATGTTTATGCTCTTTTCATTTTAGTTTTCATATGGTTTATTTGCAATTGGTTTAAGTTTGATTTGAAGTGTTGTAATATTGATTCACCCCCCTCTTAGTATTACTTAATCCTAACATATTCAAGTATTTATCTTAGTATTTTTCCTTATTTCATTGCTTTATCTATAATAGATTCATCCTTATAACCTCATTGTTTCCCTTCAACCATCTCCTTACCTTGCTATCTGCAATTTCTTTTAGTTTTCATTCATTTCTTCATTGCATAAGCTTTATGTCCATGCACTTATTTCCTCCTTGTGTGAGGTGACTAGACACCTTACTCCTTGCACACTTGTTTTCTGTCATTTTTCTCCCTACCTTGCGTGAGTCTAAACCTTGCATTCTTTTCCTTCTTCCTTGTATGGTTTCAACTAGTGATTAAGTTGTTTCCTTTTGTTGTTCAATCCTTGTGTATCTTCCTCTTAGTTTGTCTCTTCCTTTTTTACGTGAGTTGGAAACTTTTTACCTCCTTTTCCTTGTACCTTTTTCTCTTTTGGCTCTCGTCTTGTGGCTCCATCTTGAACCATGTGGTCTCTTTATTACTTCCTTCTTTCCTTCTTCCTTGTATGGTTTCAACTAGTGATTAAGTTGTTTCCTTTTGTTGTTCAATCCTTATGTATCTTCCTCTTAGTTTGTCTCTTCCTTTTTTACGTGAGTTGGAAACTTTTTACCTCCTTTTCCTTATACCTTTTTCTCTTTTGGCTCTCGTCTTGTGGCTCCATCTTGAACCATGTGGTCTCTTTATTACTTATGTATGTGTGGATCATCTTGGTCCTTGGCCATCTATCTCTCTCTACTTGATTGTGGCATATTTGGTGGCAAAGGTGACATCTCTGTCTAGGCTTTGTGGCACCTGTGTTGGGAAAGTTGTTTCGATCTTGGAGGTTCAAAAGGGAAAAGGTTGTGCGAAAAGGAAAGTGCAAGTTGAAATTTTGGGTGGGCATGGACTTTGTGTCAGCTCCCATCCTCACCTTGCACCTCATCCCTTATGTGTGTGGGCCTTGGCACAACACTCAACCTTCAGACGATTCAGAAGTAGCACAGTTTGGACAATGCTTTGGTTTGCACTTTTTTTGGGTTGTGACTCTCTTCTTCCTCTAGCTTTTTCCCAGCCTCAGCCTACTTTAGTCTAGAACCTGTCTTTTCCCACCTTTGTGTGAGTTTTAGTTTGTGTAACTCTTGTCTTCATCTTTGTCTATATTTTTTTCATTGCATTTTCTTTAGACTATGTTTCTTATTTTCTGTATTTGTTCTTCATTATTGATTGACTTATTCTATGTCCTTTGCAACCTCTGGTCTTATTTATTTCTATCTTATTCTCTATTTGTTTTAACATAGTAACATTGCTATCTAGGTTTAGATTTTTCGTTTGAATGGCTTTTATGGTAGTTTGACTAATTTCTATCATTTAAATAATTTATTTAACTACATTATTTTAATATTTAAACAATTAACTTGCTTGTTATTTTATTATTTTACAAATAGTGGTTTCGCATTATAATTAGTTTTTTTTAACTTCTCCCATCATTGTTCTCTTAAACACAAAAACATTATTAGTTTTGTTTTATTGTTAAATAGTTAAAGTTACGTTTATAGTTTAAAATTTCATTTCAAAACTCTCATTTTAATTTACTCTCATCTAACATTTTGTGTTTTAAAGTTTAAATTCACTAATATTTATCATTTTATCAATTTATTTTATGTTTAACTTCAAAACTTTAAATTTATTTAATCATTTTTCAATTAATTTAACAAAAAATTAATATTGAAATTAAGTGATTCATATCATTATTAACATTAAGTTAAATCATGTTTTTACACTCAATAGGCATCTATTATTCCTATTTCTAACCTCTTTTTGTGTACTTAAACACTTGAATAATTTAATTTCCTTATTGATTATTCCATCATGTCTACCTTAATACCTGAAATAAAATCAAATAGTGTTAATCTCATTCGTGGAATATACATATATCTTTTATATTCCGATTTAACCACATTGTTACTTTTAAGAAGCAAAACAATATGTGGCAAATAATTGATCTGCATGAAAAAAACGTCATTGATATTGCTAAGTTATAATTTGTTCTAGTATTGTGAGTTATCTAACACCATTGCCTTCTTGTGGATTATTATTGATTTCATTATTTAGCATTAATTATTATCAGTTTTTATATGATATATTGTTCTGCACATAGTTGCAATCTTATGCTTTAATAGCATCTCTTATATGCTCATGGTGGCATTTTTATGGTTTTATACCATTTATTGATATGATTTTTATTTGTAAGTTACATTGGGAGCCCAATTTTCAAGGTTAATTTAGTTGCCTTATCCTTCAAAGGGACCCATCGAGTTTCCATCCATCCCATGTTTGGGATGCACTTACTTTAGTTGATGTTTATCAACTTGATCCATTGGTTGTTTTTCCTCATGGTGAGGATGGTGTACTTGAAATCTTTCTTGTCATTTGTTGGATTTCTTATATATTTGGAAAGCAATATGTTTTTCTCACTCATAATCCTTAGTTCAGATTATTATTTAGCATATGTCAATATTTGATTTGTTAATGTTGTTTGAGATTATTATCTCATTTATGTTTCCTTGTTTGTGGTGCTTGATGTTCTACTCGGATTATGATTTATTCTCTCTCATATCTCTTAAATTTTTTACTAATGTGATGATGGGTTTGCATACATCATTGTTTAGATCGTGAGTCGTGATGGTTATGGATTAGTTACCCATTCACTTGTAGTGGGATGACTCATCAGTGGATTGTCTATATCCATGTGATTGATGTAGTGTTGATGCAACTTTCATTAGTTGGCCTTGTCTGTGGTCATTTATGCATTAGTATGTTTATTTTGAGATGAGAAGATGGATGGTGTATATGGTACCTAAATTGTTCTTTTTTGAGCTTGGAACATGTGGTTTATCTTGATATCATGTTAGCTTGTTTGCACTTTTAGTGCAAGGTTATGGGTTCATCTCTAAACCTCATTTTTATTTATTTTAAAGTTATCAAAGATTCTTTACAGTTGAACTAATTTATGATGCAAATTATGAGTTTATTTTTTTAAACATCTACTTGTGGATATTTGTTTTGTTTCCTTCTCTTCTTTGATTCAGGTGACATATCATGAAACATTCAAAAAACACTTCCACTTCTCAAATATGAATGTACAAGTTAAAGATGATTTCATGAAGATTTGGAGATACCTCAAATTGAAGACAATCAAATTTATCCCTTGTATAGAAGATCAAGTTGCAATTTTTGAAAAAAAGTGGGTTTTATTCCCATTGTTGTAAACTCCCCAAGTAAAGGTTAAGGAGGGTGTTAGAATTGTTAATCTTTCCTTGGTTGTATTTATTATTTATTGAAGATAAACCAAGGTATCCTCTTTATTTTATTTAGGAGATTCCTTTGGAATCCCTACTTGTATTTTTGTCCTCTAGTCCAAGTGGAAGGACATGTCACTTTTTGTAATTCCTTTAATAAGGAATTTAGCTTATCTTCCTTATGAGAATCTTGACACTTTGCACACACCCTTTATGGATGATGACATTCTTAGATTGGTGAGTTACTTAGTAACTCCTATCCTCATCTCTATAAAAGAGATGCTTTCCACTCTTATTCTCTTAATGAAGTTATTGTAATGAGCAACTCACTATCTCTCTCACTCATTTTAGGCTTGGCCTCATTCATAATGTCACAAGGGGTTTTTCTTTTCTTTTCCTCTTTCAAAAAATTCTCATCTCCTTGTGTTGGCTTTTGGGTGCATGCTCCTAGTTTTTGGTTTTCTCATGGTAACATCTCCTTCATTATCTATCTCACTTGGATTACTTTATTTTGTTGCTCTCTCTATTTTTCTTTACAATATTCAAGGACTCATGGATATCAGATAGTGCGAGGGGGCAGTGTTGGTAATGACAATTTATAGAGGCATTTTTTGTGTTCCTAGGGTGGGTTTTTTGGTGTTGAGTTTACAACAAAGGTGCTTTTATTAAGGCTGTGCAAGGTGTGGGTAAGGTGTTTGGAGTGTTTTTTGTTGTAGAGAGTGGGGTTTGTGTCTTGGGTTGGATATGCATAGATATTTTTTGCCCTTGTGATTTTCTTTTTCTTCAAGGGCTTTGCATGATTTTGCATGAAGGTTGTTTGAGGCAAGATATCCTTTTCAAATATATGGTTCCAAGAGGTTCATCCTCTCCAAACATGCATGTAAACAAAGGGAATAATGTAGTTATTAGAGAAAGTGTTCTAAAAATGGAGGGTTTCGACCTTTAAAGGTAAATGGTTCTTGCATGGAATGAGCACAAACATATGCTTGTGATCCAACCAAATACTATGGAGAAATGTTAACTACCTAGTGAATCATGCTTTGATTTGCAAATTCATAGGGATTTGAGGTTCTCTACCTTTTTTGAATCATGGGATCATTGCACATAGAATTTAGAGGGTGAAACATAGAATGTTAGCTACTTATTGGTAGTTTTATCTTTCATTTTAGATAGAAATAAGGCTTTTGAATGGAAGTCATATTTATACACTCAAATTGGAATAATTATTAAGTCATGGAATTTTGGGTTCAACCCTATAGAGGAGCTCCCATAAAGGATTCCAATTTAGGTGTGACTTCCATGGTTTTTGCCAAAATCATGGAGACATGACATTTTTCATTCAATTGCATTTATGCTTAGCAATATTGTCAAAGTGTCATGACAAATCATAGATAAAAAGGTAATTTAAATGTCCATGTGTGCATTGAAATTTATTTAAGTAAACCTTTGCCAAATTCTATGGAGACTCGTCTAGGATAACCTCTTGGACTAAGTATCTTAAGTATGAAAATCTCTCATTCTATTATCGAATCTATCATGACTATGGTCATTTGCAAATGATATGTCGTAATCCTAATCCTATCAAGTCATCTAGTAGTGGGTCGTTGCATACGCCACCTAAGTAGGATACATGGAAAGTTCCCATGGTGGAAGATAAAGAGGGATTCATTTTAGTTAATGCCCCAAAAAAGAGAAGAGGGTAGTGAGAACTCTAAAGGATAGGAAAATTGATGAGGTGTTTAACAATTTTGATTATCTAAAAGAACTAGAACAATGATGCGTTGAATATGCTGAAAAACTAAAGGGGGGAGGGGGGTGAATCAATTATTCACAAACACTTTCTAAACCTTTTATTGAAATGGTAAGCACATCAACCATTCAAATTATTAAGACTAATAAAAACATGAAATCATAAAACCATCAACACATTGAACACCAGAATTTATGTGGAAACCCAAACTAGGAAAAACCACATAGAAGCTAATTCTCATGAAATGAACACTGATTAAGGTGATTTTTACAAGGGCTTACTGTCATTTTTTCTCACTAAAAGTTAGCTCACTATCAATTGAGCTAACTACCTTAAAATACAAAAGTGGTTAACTACCCATACAACTAGGCTCACTACCAATAGAATTAGGCTCATTGCTAGAATATAAAAAATGAGTTTGAATCCACCACTGAAACCACTGTCACCAACACACTACAATACAAAATTGATATAAAAGTTTGTTACTAATTGCATCAACTTGCAAGAATGCTAACACACAGGTCTTTCCATGTTGGATTTTCATTCACTTCACATATTACTCTCATAAAAGCATCACACAAATAACAAATATTATCACTCTTCCTATACTACTTGATGCCATCAACCAAGTTAGCCTAAACTGATTTGAAATAGGTCACGCCAAAGAATTCACACAGTGGTAAGGAATGGATCATGGACCACCTTGCCCAATATAATATACCTTGCACAAATAAATATGCTGCACCATTTCCAAGACTTCCAATACCACCAGATATGAACAATGCATCACAGAGTGATTGCTAGGACTGAAACACAACGAATGTTCTCCGAATGGGACCAAACCCAAGTAAACGTTCCACCATATGTTTCACATGGAAAGGGAAGAACAATAACATGGATAAAAATAAACATTTAAAGCACATCCTTCGGTGAACACTTCTATTGATATGCCTATGATATTGATACATACATTAATCGATACAACAAAACAACCAAATCATGAATGAACTATATCTATGCATCAGATATGTTTACATCAATGACAAATATTAATGAAAATAATAAGAATAGCATCAAAATCATGTTCACTTGGTGTGGTTTCGTGTGGGATCCCTATTAAGGTGGGGTTGCACACAAGTGTTCTTTGGCAGCTTATGGTTTCTTATCTCCATTACTCCTCTACTCTACTTCCTATAGAGGTGGAAGCTCATTTTGAGGTGAAGGTTCCTCTCCCTCTTAACACCTCTTTCCTGCTTTCTATAGAGGTGGAAGTTCCTTTTGAGGTGGAGGCTCTACCTATTGAAGTGGCTAGTAGCTGGATGGAAGAGGTGGGTTGGAGTTTTGTTGGTGAACTTGGCCATAGCTGGAGGGTTCTACTTTTGCGAGTGACTTTTGACGGTATTATCTTTGTCTTGGCAGGTTGTGATCTGGTGGAGTGGGGAGTTTTCCTCATTCCTATCTCTTTGTTTAAGGTTGGGGGAGCCTTTCAAAACCCTACTGTGCTCAGTCTTTGCTAGAGAGTCCTATTTATTCTAGATCCTTGATGGTCTTTTCTTTCTTCTGGCAGATCCCTGTCTTTACTCTTCCCAGTTTCCTTTGGGGGTGGAAGTTCCGTTTGAGGTTAAGTTTTCTTTTTATCTTACAACCTCTTTCTCACTTCCTATTGAGGTGGAAGTTCCTTCTAAGGTGGAGGCTCAGCCTATTGATGTGGCTTGGTGCTGGGTGGAAGAGAGGTGGGTTAGAGTACTGTCGGTGTGCTTGGCCACGGCTGGAGGTATTTGATTTTGCCAGAGACTATAAATGGCCTTATCTTTTTTCTGGCAGGTAGCGAGTTGGGGGATTGGGGGATCTTTCTCTTTCCCTTGTCTTTGTTTAAGGTTGGGGGAGCCTTTCAAAACCCTGATGTAATGATGTAGCTGAAACTTAACATGCTCAAATATTTAAGCTATTGTTTTCTATTTGGTTGTGATTTGGTGGTTTGGGGAGCTTGCCACAAACCCATTTCTCTGTTTAAGGTTGGGGGAGCCTTTCAAAACCTTGATGGTTTGGTGCAGCTGAAGCTTAACATGCTCAATTATTTAAGCTGTTGTTTTCTATTAGGTTGTGATTTGGTGGTTTGGGGAGTTATCCTCAACCCAGTTCTTTGCTTAAGGTTGGGGGAGCCTTTCAAAACCCTAATGGTTCGGTGTAGCTGAAGCTCTACTTGTACATTTAATTAAGCTGTTGTTTCATTAAGTTTGGTTATGGGAGCCATCAAAACCCTTATGTATGGTTTAGGGAGTCTGAAAACCCTAGACATTTGGTGATGATGTAAGGCGTTGGCTTTACACTATTGGTCTTAGCAACTTGTGCCTTTATGAGTATCTTTCTTTTGGTTGTTTTTGTATTATTGGGTTTGTTCTATTGGTTTTTCTACTGGCATTGTCTGCTGGGGGGTGTTGTAAGGTTTATCTTGTTCACCAACTATTTCACTTTGGTTTGAGCTAATTCTTCCTATTTTTAAGCTTAGGGTTATAGTTCCCACCAAAAACTAATTGTAAATGGTTTCGGGGCCCATTCAAAACCTGCTTTTACCTTAATCAAAAACATCAAAATCATGTTATAACAATCTCACTCTTTGTCATTGATGGAAACATTCATCAAACATCTCACGGTCAAAAGATATTAGGATCAAAGTTATTTGTTCTTCTCCAATTTTATCCCCCTCTAACAAAAATGGCAAATGGCCAAAACTCCCCCTTACTAACTCACTTTTGTCTCCCTAAGAGGAAGTCACCAAGCATTGATCCAAAAAAGAGTAATCATGTAATTCACTATACCAATGCACACAATAGTGCATTCAGTGAACACTAGGAAGGGGAAGAATGCCCAACTTACCCCTGAGATACTCAAAAATATCCTTGCACAAAGGTTTTGTAAATATATTTTTTATCTGCTCCTTTATAGGTACATATTCAAGTGTCACTTCCTTCTCCAACACCTTCTCTCTCAAGAAATGATGTCTGATAGATATATGTTTCATTTTGGAATGTTGTACTAGATCCTTTGAAATATTTATAGCACTAGTATTATCACACATGATTGAAATCATCTCATCAAAAGTTATACCTATATTCTTTAAATTTTGTTTCATCCATAATACTTGAGTACAACATGAAGATTCTACAATGTTTTCTAATTCAACAGTTCACAATGTTATAGAATCTTACTTCTTTCTTGACCGAGCAACCAAATGGGAGCCAAGAAAGTAAGCTCTGCCACTAGTACTTCTCAAGTTATCCAAACATCCTACCCAATTTGCATTAGTACAAGTTGTTAGTGTGAAATTTGAACATTTTGGATACCATAATCCAAACTCTTATGTTTCCTTTAAATATCTAAAAATCTTCTTTACTACCATAACAGGTGACTCTTTCAGTTCTTACTGAAATCAGGTTTCCAAACATACTACACACATAATATTTTGTCTAATAACAATCATGTATAATAATCCCCCAATCATTGATATCTACTTACTTGCATATGCTTTCGATGAATCATATTCCTTAGTCAACTTACATCTAGTAATAATAGGAGTACAGATTAGTTTAGAATTCTCCAAACCAAACTTCTTCAATAATTCCTTGACATACTTGGACTAAGAAATGAAAATGTCTTTACTGCTATGATCTACCTATAATTCAAGAAAGAAATTCAACTCACAAATCATCAACATCTCAAATTCCTTATGCATCTCCTTTGCATATCTCCTACATAAGTCATCTTTTCCTCCAGAAATAATGTCATCAACGTAAACAAAAACAATCAAGATCTTATCTGAATAAATCATGTAATACAAATTACTATCAACTTGTCCTTTTTGAAATCATTGTCCAATCAAATATTTATCCAATCTACCATACTAGGCTCTCGGTGCCTGCTTCAAACCATACAACGACTTCTTCAATCGGGACACAACATTCAAATTCTCTTCTATTTTGAATCCTTCCGGTTTTTCAATGTAAACTTATTCCTTCAACTCTCCATTCAAGAATGTTGACTTCACATCCATCTGATAAACTTTGAAATATTTAAATGTTGCAAAAGCTAGAAATATCTATATCACCTCCATCAAGGAAACATGGGCATAAGTCTCATCAAAATCAATACCCTCAATCTAAGTGTAACCCTTGCAAACCAATCTTGCCTTGTTTCTTATTACCTTACTATTCCTATCCATCTTGTTTCAAAAAACCCATTTTGTACCAATCAAATTCTTATCAGCCAGTCTGGGTACAAGCTCCCAAGTTTGATTTATTTTCTATCTAATCAAGTTCTTCCTTCATTTATCTTACCTACTTCTAATCATTACATGCTTCTTCTACAAATTTAGGCTCAATTTTTAAAGTAAACACAACCAAACTTTCCCTTGTGTTGCTCTACTTCTAGTAACAACTCCTCTATTCTTATCACCAATAATCTAATTCTCAAAATGATTTCTTTGTACATACCTCGGTGTCTTAGTTGTAGATGTCAGAGTCTATTTTGTCTCTTCCTCTTCTTTCTTATCTTCCTTTCCTCTATCTTTTGTATCAAATTCATATTTAATGTGTTTCTCAGGAGTCTTATGAAAATCTTCATCAACCTTCACATTCGCACTCTCAACAATCTTATTCAGCCTCTTGCTATAACACTAGCATTCTTTTATCTTTGTAGAATATCCTAGAAATATACCTTCATCCACTCTAGTGTCAAATTTTCCAAGATTGTCCTCATCTCTCTGAATGTAACATCTACTTCCAAAAATATTTAAATATTTCACTGTAGGTGCTCCTCCATGCCATAGATCATATGAAGTCTTGCCATCTTCTTCTAGTACCAAACTTTATTAAGTGTATACATAGTTGTATGAACATCTTCTCTCCAGTAAAATTCTGGTAAATTCACTTCCTTCATCATAGTCCTTGTTGCTTATTGTATTGTCTAATTCATTCCTTCCACTACACCATTTTGTTATGGTGTTCTAGCCATTGAAAATTATCTTTTAATACCATGTTTCTCACTAAAACTTTCAAATTTATCAGAAGTGAATTCTCCTCCTTTATTAGATCTCAAACATTTAATATTTCTACTACATTCCTTCTTGACTCTTGCTTTAAATATCTTGAACTTTTTAAATGTTTATGATTTTTCTCTTTGAAATGCAACCCCAAGATAATCTTGAATAATCATCAATGAAAAGTATGAAGTATCTCTAGTTGAATAGGCCAAATAACTAAGAGAGGGGGGGGGTGACTCATTTATTCATAAGAAACTTCTAAAAATTGTACTAAACCAATAAGCACATAAACTATTCACATAATTAAGACTGATAAAAATATGAAAGCACAAAACCATTGACATAATGAGCACCAAAATTTACGTGGAAACCCAAACTAAGAAAAACCATACAAAAGCTAATTCTCATGAAATGAATACCAGTTAAGGTGATTTTTACAAGGGATCACTCTAGTTTGGATCGATGTCGATTGAGCTAACTATCCTAAAAGAGTGGCTAACTGTCAACAAAAAAGATGTATTAGAAAATGTTTTACTAACAAAATGTGAGCTAGTAGAATTGCATCTAACTATGCATGAAATAGTTATAGTTGATAGCACACCAATCATCAACAATATAGATTTGATACAAACCTTCTTCTAGCATACACCAAACCTTTTGTAACATAGTATGTAAGGCCTTCTCTCTATACCACAACAATACTTCACTTAATTTCTTTTTTCTTACACATCACTTTCATATACACCAAAATAGACTCACACTATATCACATACAGTTCTTTGTCTCACTTGCATGCACACACATGTTCTTTGACACTCAAATACACAACATATATTTGTTTCTGTATACACCTAATAAGGTATCCAAGTGTGTCAACCCAACTAAAAAATATGTTGAACACACAACAAAATATATTACAATTACATTTAACACGCTACCATTGAACTTAAATCTGGGTCATACTTAAGAAATCTTTAAAACACATTACCACAAGACCTAAATATAAGTCACACTTAAGATACATACACCTCTTATCACATTTTGTGAAAGATTGTGGAATTATCAGAACACAACAACCAAGTCCACGAATTGATCGATAGAATATTTGAACCGACAAATGGATGAAACTAGATGAAAACATGTCCACGATAAGATACCAAAACCATTTGATGAACTACAAGAATTTCTAGGTAGCGAGAACACCTAGGAGAACATTTTAAGCATAATAGCCAATAGGGACAGATAGAAACTCCATGCAACTACACTCACTAAAACATACAAATGTACCAAAATATGTATTCCATTTGTAGAAACAAGTGCACTTGACACCATACATCAAAACTACACATATTGATATTGTTTAACATGAAAAAGTGAGACCTTGATATCATATCGACAACCAAAACATCCAACCAATACCACTAAAAACCAACCGATACTGCCAAACAACCCATATTTGATATCAATAACAACAATGCCGACAACATCTCAATATATCTAACAATCTCCCCCTTTGACACTGATAGAAAAAAATAAAAATGAAAACTCTAAATCCAAAAAATCCCTTTGAGTAGATACTTCATTAATGTTTTTGTTTTTCTACTTTCTCTCCCCCCTTTTCCATAATGGCAAAGGGCCAAAAACCCAAACTCATAAAATTCAAACAAATACAATAATTTGCACACTAAAAACCTTCTCAACAACAACAACACCCATCCGAGAGCACATGTTATCATGCTCTACTAATATATCAAAAGATGAAATCCAATTCAGAGACTGAAAATGACATTCATAACTCTCTGCATCAACAAGAATACCAAATACATGTTCCAACTAAACCTCAACCATGTCATTTCCCAACTAGAATGTCTTTACCAAATCTTCTCTTTATCTTTATAACAATAATATTTCACCTTGTAACTAACCAACTCTTATCCTCTATTTTCCTTCTATGTCCTTTAAATAATCATGTCTTTCCCAACTCATTCAATTCTATCTCAATAGCTTCAATTCTGCCTTTAAAATTGTCAAAGCGATATGCCACTAAAGACAACATGTACATATCCAAAATTTCCTTTATACATTCCTTGGTCTCACTGATTAATCTGGATAAATTTTGTTTTACATCAATAAAATTCTTCTCGATAGATTCATTGAACCTTATGCAATTAACTCCACTATGCAACTATTTGCTCTCAATATCTCTAACTAGCTCAATTGGTAGCATACCAGACACACTAGAAATAGTGATCTTCTTACTGATGAAGTGATCAGTCAACAATTCCTTTATCTTTGTTATGTTCACCAAAGAGCAATAGGACCATAATTCACCAACTTTTTCAAACTCACCATCTTCTAAAAAGGAATGAACCACATCATAATCCATAAAGCCAGATTATGCTAGAGTAATCACATATTTTTCAATCTCTTCTTCTTTTTCCCTTTTCCTCTGCTTCCTTCATTTCCACATGCTCTTCTTCTTCATCCCTTGATTTAATAATGATTTCCTTTCCTTTAACACTAGTCTTTCTCCTTTTAGGTTTCGAAGAGGAACTACCAACAACAAAATCTATACTTGTATGACCAAAGGAGGAACCCTCCTTACCATGAAACACTAGCATGACACCATAAATGACCAAACTAGAATAAATATTCATCTGTAATGAAGTGAAATATGCTTTACAAGCATCTACACAATTCTCTAAATTCTATAAGTATATGTAAATTTGTTTAATTATAGCGATGTCGATCTTCCACTCCAAATTCTCTTTACTAGGTAATGACCTCATGGAATAGAACACTAATAATATGATTAATGAACCAAATCTAAATGCATAACCATCTTCTACAATCATCTTGATATTTTCATGAAAATTATCCAACAACATTTTGCACAGATCAAATTAAACATCCTCCCTAACCATTTTATAAGCAATGTAAACTACCATAGCCGAAGTGGAACCATTTCGATTTCATAACTAAATTTCATAGGAAATGGCATATGCAACATACCTTACTATTGGATCCTTAAGATTATTTATCAAGAATGCACATTGATCTCGATTAATACTAGTCAACTTCTTTACCTTATTGTAATTGATCATCTTCTTTCCAATTAATTCACCAATACTGCACGTGTGAGGGAAACATGCTCTTGAACCTACAACACCAACACTCAATAAATCATTGTATCAAAGGGGTTAGCTGTATGAAACCATATTTAAAACAAGAATAAAAACTTATTTCACATCAACTTATTACTTCCTATTTAGGGTGAGTATAATCTATGAAATTTCTCTCAGATCATAAGCATCTAGATTAGTGACTTGACTACCCTAAAATGAAAGATTCAAGTGAGCATGGTGCAATTATTACATTCTTTACTCCAAGATCTTGATTAACCATGCAAATACTAAGCTAATAATTGAGATTCTAAGCTAGCAATAAAGCTAAATGCAATATTAAACTAGAAACAATATGATGAGAGTAAACTAAGATTAGAAATCAAACTAAGAACAATGCATATTAAAACCTAGAGTTATTTTAGCATTATAACTCTACTATTCAAAAAATTGTATCTCTCTAATGAGCTTAGGAGGGGCTTGGTTTATATAAATCCCATGGGAATGAACGTTTAATATTTGGTCATTGAGAGAGGTTGAGATTCTTTCTCCCTCAATCCATGTGAGCTTAATCCACATGAGACATCATTGATTGGTCAAAGTTGTGTTTGTTTAGCAGTGGATGAGACAAAAATAACATTTTCCCCATTTAATTCATCTTAGTTTTCATTTTGGTGCACACACGTGTGTTGAATGGGTTCACTCAATTAAAAGTGTAGGAACTTTAATTAAATGGCCTTGATTTAACAATTTGATAGCCTTGATGCTTTGATTTATGATTGATTTTAAAATATTGATTTAATTATGTAAGTTATTTGATCAAATTACTCACACAATTAGGTCTAATATTTTGGTGCCTTTCATTTAGAATTTTTAGGCCAATTAATTGAGATTAGGGTCTCTTGGTTTACTAGACCAATTTTAGGTGATTACATCACAATCCTGTGATGTCTTCAATTACCTCTTTAGTCACCCCATAGGGTTTATCCAACACTAGGTTTTCATCCCGAATCTAACTCAACAAAAACATAATAAATTCCTTGTCATTGCACCAGAAGAATTCTCCCCATATATTTAAACTAATATTTTTAATCCTCTACATGTCAGAAAGACTCTTAAACCATAAGGTTATTTTGAACAAATAATTATCTTGATGAAGTGCGATGAAACTAATTACCATTAAGATATTGATTGAGGTAATTAACTTGATATGGATCTTGTTGAAGCCAACTACCTAATTACGAAAACAATACTAGATTGATGTGGTTCAATGAAAGTGATATGTCCCTAGAGATTCAACTAAGTTGAAATAGATTAGATGCATGCCCAAGTAATTTGATGTGAAGCGATGAAATCACTCATGTAGAAAGATTAAAGAACCTCAATTTGATATGGATTCAGATGAAGTTGAGATGCCCCTAGCGATGAGGCCTTTCTTGATTCGATGGTTATGTTTGATTGCCAACTTGATGATGTATTTATCCTGGCCCCTCAAGAATGAAATTGAAATTTGGTGAAGTATTGCATTGGTTTTGGTCTATTTGATTGATGAAAAGTCTTGGATTTCAATTAGAACTGATGCCAAGTTGATTTGATTTGATTCTGAATAGATTGTAGATGATTGCGAACAAGTTTTGAGCTTGATTGAGATCATTTTGACCAAGTTTGACTAGATTTGACTTAGTTTGACCATGTCAGTTTGACTAGGTGATATTGAATTTGAATTGATTTTTCAACGATAAGTTTGATTGCCCTAGTGGTCAACTGCATGTAACCAAAAACTTTGATTGAGGTGTTTGGCTTGAAATTTTACATAAGATTTTGATTTTGATCCTGAAAATTGATGTAGGATGTTAATTTTGAGTCAATCCAACAACTTTGAAAATTAGGGCAAAATGGATATAAAAGGACCTTGAGGGGTCATTTTCATTTTATTTTCACATTCACTTGTTTGAAAACCTTTTGAGCTCTTCTGAGAGAAAGAATGCCTATTCTAGTCCAAAATCACTAATTTGAGCTCTAGAGATGAGACAAGTGACCCAGGAACTATGATCCACCAATAAGTGATCAAATCGAAGCTTGATTTTACCAATTTTCATGCAATTTTGTCAAAATTTTCACATTTATAGGGTCTAGGTATGTTTTGTCATACAAAATTCAATTTCATTGTATCTTCTGATAGGAAAACTTGTACGATAAAATGTTTTAAAGTATTTTGTCATTTTAGTCAGTAGGTTTTATCAAATTAGATATACCCTTATTTCATATGAGCCTTCTTGTTTTATCCCACTTTGTTGTACAATTAGGTGTACTTTATCATTTCAAACTATTTTATTGTACTGTTTGGTGAGATTCATCGTACAATAATTTGCTTGACTGTCTAGTATTGCATGGGAAATAGTGGCCTCATTTTGTCCATTATTTGTCTTCACATGATCATTGCACTTTGCATTTTGACTTGTTTTCTTGATCTTTGATGTTGTATAATGCCTTTCATATTTGTTTATTGTGTATAATTTTATCAAGTACTAATACTCTTTTGTGTTGCTTTGTGATGCAAGTGCATTTGAGTAATCTCTAGTTCTGATATGCCTATCTGCAGACCATGTGGCTAGCTCAAAACCTCTCAGATTAGGAGAGAGGAGTATTACACTACTATGAGCTTAGGAAGCTCATGAAGATCCCAGATATCCATATTAATCATAGATTGCTTACTACTTTGGTGGAGAGATCCCACTTAGAGAATAATATTTTCCATCTACCCACCAATGAGATCACAATGACATTGGAGGATGTCTATAGGATCCTTCACATTCCGTTTACAACAAGCTTGGTATATTACGATCAAGAGCCTGCTTAGGGTATTGCAACATTGAAACAGGTATTCAAAGACAACATCATTATTGATAAACATCTAACCTGGGACCACATCGTGACACATTATGTTGTTGATTACCCTATTCCCTATGTCATTGTCAGTCTTATAGGATGCATGTTGATGCTAGATCAGAGCCAACAAGGCTTCCTTTGTGGTTGGGGCAGGATCTTACTAGAGATGTTGGCTACCCCAAAAATATTTTCTTGGGGAGCTTTACTATTAGCCCATATATTTAGGGAGTTGCATGAGGTTGTTTACCGCAGAGGCTGGAGTATGGTAGATGGAGTATTTGTACTATAGGTCTAGGCTTGGGAGCATTTCCCCATCTCTCATCCAGTCACTAATAGATCTCACATTGTTGCACAACCTTATATATATCAGTACACAGGTTACATCTAATAGCTGAATTTGGGCAAGACTGATTACTATAGATGTCAGTTAGATGACTTGACAGTTGTTGATTAGAGGTTGTATGTTGGCATAGAGAGGTGTTATGATTCTTTCTGAGAGCTTTCATATATATTTTATGATCAACCACTTATAGGTAGGACTTCCTGAGTTGTAGAGCGACTTGTCATCACTTGGGTATGGAGGCAGTTTGGTAGATAAGAAGATGTTTCCACAGAGTTAACTGCATATGCACGTTACGTAGATGAGGAAAGCCAAGGATGAGGCCCCAAATTATCATATGATTTAGCAATACAAGAGGTTTGTGATTTATAGTCTATTAGGTGGGAGTACCTACCTGATATTAAATATGCCAACGTAACTTTGGCTTATAAGAGACATATAGTAGCTCATTCTTTTCTTCATTTTATAGATCCTATCGAGTGATCTCTACGTATCGATAATGATGATGATGAGCCACTTACTAGAGGAAAGGGTAGAGGATAGGGTAGGGCATAGGTAGATTATGCAGGAGCTAGTACTAGTCAGGTCACTATTGGACAACAACATAGACAAGGCAAGGGGGGTACTTTAGGTTTTATTAGGGAAAGGACTGAGGTATATGTAGAGATGGAGGCCCCCAAGAGGGAGGAGGGTGATCGATTAGTATGGAGATGATTTGATAGAGGTCATCTACTCTCTAGAGACATGCAATTTTGACCGATTGATACTGGTGGATATGAGGCCCCTGCGACACAAGCACCAATAGTAAAGGTACTAGCAAAAAAGGCACTTACCCCAAATATTGATGAGATGTTGCAGGGCTGCATTAGGTAGCTTCAGACACAAGTTGTAGTGGCTTAGTCATATTTATCTAAGAAAGATCAAAGGATAAATAAGCTAACAATAGAGAGGAATCAGGAGTAATAGGTCATGACCTATCATGGACAAACAACTTCATATTATTATGAGTTATATATAGGTGTCATACCCGTGGCAAATAGGGTGCCTTCCTATATTCAATTTGTTGTGCAATCCAAGGGTGCCATTCTGAATCTTTCTCCCCCTAGAGCTGGTGTGCCACCTACCCCCTCATGATAGAGCTAAGGGTATGAGAAAGTCTTGATGTTAATTACCTCCTCTTTCTTCTCTAATTTTACTTTTTGATTACTCTTGATGACATTGATACTTGATATACAAACTCTTTGTATTCAGACATTAACACATTCTGATGATATATAGGATACTCTCTTCTGTTGTCTTTATGTTACTATGTGATGTCATCATTGTGTGATTTATGATCTCCTTTCTTATATCTCTATGATGTATTTGATTATTTAGAAATTTTCCTTCATCGTGGATAACTATATTGTACTTTATGATGTACTAATAGATATGCTCATTCCCTTTCTCACTCATACTTTTGGATTTATTTAATTTCCTTGTTCATCATGGATGCACTTTCATTTCAATATTGTACCATGTATGAATTTACTGCTTTTTCTGTACTCTTTTGATGCCATGATAGTGTGATTAGTATCTCTTTCTCTTACTTAAATGTTTATGCCATGAGCTCATTGATATGTTTGATAGAATGGAAGCTTAGCACTGTATGCCCTATAAATTCATGTGATATGATCCATTATGCCACTAACTTCTTATGCATGTAGTATTGTTAACCCAATGTTTAGATGTTTGATCAAGTCAAGGATGATGTCTGTAGTTGACCGCTGAGGCAAGGAATGATGTTAGTCCTGATTTGGAATTCAAGGATTAGGAGTACCTAGCTCATGCAATGTGACCATGTCATGCTAAATGAAAGACTACAATGGATGCAAGCTACAATGCTATTTACTTTGATCTTTTAGCTTTTTTTTGTATCATCATTGAGTGCCTTGGGACATTATAGTCAGTACAACCCTCACTAGTGCTACTATGACCATAAGAATATGAATATGACTTTTATTCAGATAAAATATGGAAAGAAAATGCAAGCATCAAGGTAATAGAGTCGAGATGACTTGAGCATAGCTTCCATTTGATATTGCAAGGTTACACCAACATTGAGGCATTAGAGTTGAGATGACCATGAGTGTGATTTTGTATAAACAAAAAGATTATAAGACAAGGAGATAGTTTTGACCTCACCTTAGGATTCAAACAAAATGAGTTGAGGTATGTGTGGCATACCACATGAAATAGAGGCCCTTACCACAGACACCTAATTTTTTTGATGTTTCAGATCATTGATACCACACCCACAAGTAGAAGTCAAAGAAAATAATTATGCCCCTAGTTTTTTTGTTTCTCTAGTCGTTAGACAACCTTGAGCTACTAGGAAGGCACAATAATTGAAAATCAATGATAATAGGTAGCACACCAGTAAGATTAATTATCTTTCCTTGTTTGTCTAATCCGAAAATATCAATGAGTCACTAGGGAGACATGATCAACAAGCTTCAACAAGTTTTTGGTTTTGCGCTTGTCTATGTAATGATCCCATTTTGGACCCTTACTTGAATTGTTCTCAAATACCTTATTAGGATTTGGTTTATCTTTAAGAATGACAAATTGTAATGTTTCATACTAGGAGGATGCCAATTTCTAGTAATTATCATACGTCATTATGCATATAAATTAAATTATATTAAGAATAATCTCTAATTCATAATATATGCTTAAGCTCTAATTCCTTACTTCACTCCTAACCACAAATCTTAAGAAAGATGGTAGATTTATTGTGCTAGGACGCATGCATAGTCTACAAGTGGATTCTCTTAAGGTTCTACCTATCTCAGGATCTTTCCATCATGTGACCAATTACTTGCCTCTTCCTACACATACTCCCTATCCCCTTAATAGTGATTAGTGAGTTATTAAGGAATTGAATAAGTATATATTAATAATTTATATAACAAAAATATAAATAAACATATATAACACAACTCATATATAATTTCATTCTTATTAACATATATAATTATGATTATCAATAATATTTATATAATTTTGATTTTTAATAACTAAACATATTTAATATATATGTATATAATACTTTACTTTAAATATATTTATTATAAAGCATATATAATTATATCATTTTAATATCTTTGTATATAAATCTATGTCCTAATCGAAGTATATAAATTTCTTGTTCATTTCTTATATATAGTATTCCCTCCTTGATATAATAAATATTTCTTAGTCTTTTGAAGATGCCTATTTTATATTATAATGTTATTTTATCTTTCATTCCATGACTATTCATCTTTTTTATGGGAATATATATATTCATTTTCTTCCCTTGAGTTCCTCCCAGGCCTGAAATTTGATGGTCGTAATGGCCGTTTTTGCACTTTTTAACCGTATATGACAGCTTAAATTTCTTTTAGACCGTATAGAATGACATGCTATATTTTTGTAAAACTGTAAATATGACTCTTTAAATTATTAATAAACTGTAAAAATTTATTATAGGCAATATAGTATACTTTATAATATAGATATATGTTATTTTAAAATATTTATGATAATTAATAAATTTATTTAAATATTTTAAAATATTTGTAAATTTTAAAACATTTTAATATGAATTTAGAAACTTGCTATTATTATTAAGTGATCATCATTTAATATTATTAATATATATGTTTCTATTTTTTAATTATATATGCATATTAATTTAGAAGCTTTTTACATAGAATATATAAATTTTAAATTTTTTTTAGTAAATTTAAGATTTTTGTAGATATTACTAATTTGTGATATTAGTATGTGTTTCAATATTTTTTATTATATATTTATATTAATTTAATTTTTTTTAAATAGAATATATAAATTTTAGAAATTTGTTTAACAAATTTGAGATTTTTGTAGCTATTACTAACATATAATTATTTTCTAATTTTATTTTCAACATAAATAAAAGTTTCTAATAGTTTATTATACATTATTATTAATTTAAAATCTTTTTAATTTAAAAGAATTTAATATATATTATTCATAATTTGTTTTCTTTTCTGATGAATAGAGGCCTTTACTACTAAAAGAAATATTAAAGTAAATAATTCACAAAAAAAAGGCCGGGGGAAAAGATCACCCTGCAAGTCCACACGACACTTAGGCCAGAAACAAACAACTATTCATAAAAAAAAACAAGCCCTCAGGCGGCCAAAGCAGTAGCAGCAGAGGGAGGAGGATCTTTTTCATCTGGGTTGCCCCAGGCATTGGGCAAAGGAGCCTGATTTGGGATGGCCTAGCCATCCTCATCTTCTTCTTTTTCAACCTCTCCTTCCTCTCACCTGGGCGAAATGGCAAGCGCCAGGCGAGGGAACTTTCCCTAGGGAGCAGAGGCCAAAGGCTGAGAGAGAGCAGCAGCAGTAGAGGCAAGCACAGGCGGCCACCCAGAACCCGAATCCCTCCAAGGGGGAGGAGAGGCGGAGTGGCGGTGCCACTATCATGGAGTCCTGGAATGAGAGCTTCTGCTGCGGCGATGGCCTCTGGGCAGCGTGCAATCGACCGACACAGAATTAATATTTTTCATAAAACGTAAAATGAAAGGTATTAAATTGACTAGACCATCATAGAAAAATCATATGACAAGCAGGGGTGACCGTCAAATTCCAGGCTTGGTTCCTCCTACATTTCCTCCTTTATTTTCTCCTATCTTTTCTCCTTCATTTTCTCCTATATTATTATCTCCCAAGTTCTTTCATATTATTTCTTAAATGTTCTTCCTTTTCCCTTAGTGATATAATGTCTTTGCCCACTCAATATATATATATATATATATATATATATATATATATATATATATATATATATATATATATATATATATATATATATATATATAAACATGACTAGTCACATCTTTTGAATTATAGTATTAGTATTAAAAATTTACATTTGATTATTATAAAACTCTTTATGGGTGGTATTATTATTAATTATAATTATTTATGGTTGATATTTGTAACTTATAACTTTTCCCTTATTTACAATGTACGAGACTTTAATACTAATTATTTATTAATTAGGAAACTATTTTAATTATTAATATAGGGAATCTAATCATTTATTAGTATACTTAATATTAATAGGAGATAATATAAGAGACACATTTAATTATTAATTTAGAATTAAATAATTATCATTATTTTAATACATATAGATTATTGATTAATTTATTTAATTAGTCTAATAATACATTATAGCATTATTTCTAACAATTATATTAATTATATATGAATTCATATATATGGAATCTATTTAAGATGCCATTTGCATCAATTATACATACACATTAGAAAATAATATATTTGTACATACATTGATAATGGCTCATGATAGTCTGTTTGTGTAAGGGTGTGTGGTGTTGTTGATCACGGTTTATTCATGTTTGTTGCATATATAGGCCCATGATTCATCCAATGAGGGTTGAAAAATATTGATGCATCTAAGGATAGTGCTAAGAAACACCATTCTGTTAGTGGAAAACCGTATAGTAGCTGAGAGAGTAGAATGACTAACTTTGATTAGATTAGATTCTTGATTGACAATATTTTGACACAGCTGATGGAATTACAAAGAAATTTCCCCCCAATAAGGAGCGAATGATTGTGAGATGTAAACCAACTGAGTTGTGCAAGGTCACGAAAGTGACTGAAGATACATACATGTAGAAAAGAAAATTGAAGCCCATACAGGCGGAATAGCCAAGCTACACATAGATAGATGGAGCATTGATTAAAAGTAGCACTTATTTACCAATTTTTCACTAGTTGGATTTATTGTTGTTTTTTCTATTGAGACGCCTATTTATGAGGTTTTCACCAAGGCACTTTTCTTATTTTTCTAAATTTTTTGCTCTTTTTTTTATTATTATCAAGATTCCTATTGCTAGGTTTTCATTAGGATAATGATTTTTTAAGGATATTTTATGTTGTTTTTTATATTTTCTACTTTTCACTATTTTTGGATTTTTTTAAGGAATATTTTCTTTGTATAGGAACTACCTATTATGAGAATGTCTAGCTATAGAACTTTTTTAGGTGGATATTGTTGATCAGATCGAGGAGTATTTCTCCTTTCAGAGTTGACAGTTGATAGGCTCCAAAACCAAATGTTGTAGTAAGTATGAAGGGAATCAACTAGTTGGGTTGAAATTTCCCCTTTTGTTCATGATGTTGTTGATTTTTGGATTTTCATTGAGTACAAGATTGACAACCTGGAATTCTTGGTGTCTCACTTTCTTGTTATAGCATCTACCATTATTTTCTAGTAGACTCTTAGATGGTCAAATTATTCTTTTATTCTTTCATCAAGTAGTTCTAATTCTTGGATTCTAGAAATTTGATATTTGCATGTATGTTATGGACCATCAGACCCGGTGGGAGGAATACCTACATTTAGTGGAGTTTGCCGATAACAATGGGCATCATACATCCTTGGGTATGCCTTAATATCAAGCACTCTATGGTAGACCTTGTAGGACACCACTTAGTTGGGATAGGATTGAGGAAAGAGTTTCCATTGGTCCTAAGCTAGTTAGAGATATGGAGCAGCAGGTGACCTTCATTAGGTAGCATCTCGGAGAGGCTTAGGATATGCAGAAGAAATATGTTGATGCAAAGAGGATAGATCAAGGCTACTTAGTGGAAGACAAGGTCTTTTTGAAAGTGCAGCCGCATAAGAGTCCAATCCATTTTGGAAAGGGCTCTAAGCTTGCACCTCATTTTGTTGGAACTTTTGAGATCCTTGAGAGGATATGACCAGTTGCTTACCATTTAGCTTTTCCACCTAGCCTGTGACGCATCCATGATGTGTTTCATGTTTCAATTTTGAGGAAGTATGTTTATGATGAGACTCACATGATAGATTGGGATGCCTTGCAGGTAGATTCAGATGGACAATTGGCTTTGGAACCCATTCGTATATTGGCCCGACAGACCCTGGCACTTCGAGGCAGGGTGCTGGACTAGGTTAGGGTCTAGTGGGATTGTTATTATGAGGTCATAGCTTCATGGGAGGATGCAACACATATGAGATTACAATACCCTATCCTCTTTGATGAACTCTAGGATGAAGTTCATGCCTAGAGGGGGTGGATGTGAGACCTACCTCAGACACAGTTTTTACTGCTTTACATTCGATGCTTTCAGTGATTATTACTTGGACGTACCTTGAATTTTGAAATACTTATGTATTTAGGGATTTGTTGAATCCTATGTTATATGTTCGGTACATGGTTATGTAATCAGGGTACATTCGAGATACTTTATGTTTTGATTTAGTTTCAATTTATGATGATGTCATATATGTGAATCAATGTGTGGAATGTAACTATGATGGAAAATTGGTCTAGGAAACTAATGATATGTTTAGTTAATTCAAATACAGATATAGTTTATATACTATGAAATATTAATGATGTATTATGTTTCTATATCATGTTGTTTTGGACCTACTAATGTGTGCAATGAGTGTGCAGGGAAAGTTGACCATGAATCTAAGTCGGGGACCCAGAATTGGAACCTATGTTATATTCCATGCATTACAAGGTCTCGTTTGTATAAAGAAACATGGACCTCATTGTATATTTGTTTATTTGTGAATGTGGTTTGCACGAGTGTGTTTAATTCAATTAAATTGAATGTGATTAAGTCATGTCATTTGTTTAATTTAATTGTACCAATTTTGGTAATTGTTACAATTAAGTGTTGACATGGCTAGTTAATTGTATTATGTTTAAGTGAAGGGTTGACTAGGGGTTTACCTTAGTATAGTACCAAGCTTACCATGGTTAGGAAGTTTATAGTTAATCAACATTAACTTGGAAATTCGTGAGTAAACTTTAGGTGGGGTTTAGGAGGGTCGTTTGGGCTCCCATAAGGTAACCTGGGTCAATTTTAGCTACCTAGGTTGGTACCCTAGGGGTTAGGGGTCATTTTCAACCCATTAAGCACCTTTAATCACATTTATTACACCCCTAAAGTCTTCCTTTTGAAGTTGTGTGAATTTGAGAGTTGTGTGGTTTTGGTTAACCTCTCTTTTCTTCCTAAATTTGCATTTAACTCCATTTATGGAGAAGGAATGCAAGTGGGAAGAAGGGGAGGGAAGGTTCTTCCTCATATTTGATTGGTTCCTAGGTTGTTGGAGGTTTTCCTATATAGGGAAGGTTTTAGGAAGATCTTGAAGGATCACCCAGTCTATATTTTAGAGACCATTTTCAGAATTGGAAGGAGCTTAGGGAGGGATTGCTTGGAAGGAGAGCTCATTTTCAGATTCAACCTTAGGCTTAGATTAAGGTTGGCTTCTTTTAGTTTAAAATGTCTTCTTAGCATGTATGTGATCTTGGAGCTCCATTAATGGAGTCCTTATCTTTTTATTGTTTTTTCTTAAAAGTTTTGGATATGTTTTTGTGGTTTCTCATTCATAAAATTTATTTTTGATTGAGATTCTTCAAGGCACACTCACCCTTGGGAGGGTAGAGTAACATTGAACGGGGTGGTAGGAAGTGACCCAGGATTGTGTAGAGTCTCCCATGTGTGGAGGGATAAACATGGGGTTTCATAATACCCATGATGCCAAGTATGGCCTACAAGCACCTGGGGGGCATACAGAGGATTTTAGACTACATTTTGTGTAGATGGTCTTTCCAAGTCCATGTGTGGCTTGTGAATTTTATATTATACTGTGGCTTCTCCTCCTACTAGTCCACCACTATCCCTATTTTCAGGAAGGCCTCTTGGAGACTTTCCTCTTGTTTAGCCATGTTGGGAATCCTCTTTGGTGTTTGTGTATGAATGTGTTTTCTACTTGTTTGTGAGTTCATGTTTGTTACCTATTCTATTCTAGATCCCCTAGCTCAGGGGTGGCCTTGAAAAGGCCTAGGTTGGGAGGTGAGCCTCCATGGTCAACCACTTTCTATCAGGTACCCAACTGGATAAAGGACTTGGTAATTTTTTATTTGATCATAATTCAAAATTTGTGAATTTTGTTGTAACCTTGCCATTTCAAGTTTATGTTGAGATTTGGAAATTAGGGATTCCTTGTAAATCATACATTTTGAATTTGTAAATTTTATTGTTATTTAATGTATTGGAAATGAAATTTATGGATTAATATTTAAGGTTAAATGGATTATGATGCAATAGAAATTCATAGTTTCCATTTAATTTTAAGTGTATGAGTTAGTTGAAATCAATAGTTTACAAGTAAATTTACATTATAATGTTATTTCATGTTGGATTATAACCACAAATGTTATGGCTTTAAGATGCGATTATATAACTTAAAAGGTTTATTTAAATTTTCTATTGTATTAATTAAGTTATTGATTTATTAAATTGAGTGTTAGCTTATTCTTGATTTGCTTAATAGAAATTTTAAATTGATAAAGTTAGTGATTTAGATTTTGGATAATTTTATTTATTTTGTACTTAGAAATATTTTTAAAAATATGTAAAAAAATAAAAAATGCCTAGATCGAAATTTTATTTCCAACAAAGCATTTAGCTAATGAAATGGATTGCAATCATGTAATTAAAATTTTAAAAAATAAGCCTAACTACTCGTTGTTTAATTATTCAATAGTTATTTATTCCACCAATTATTTAAAATACCTTTTTATCTATTATATATATACACATATATAATATTATATATATACATATATAAAAAATATTTTCCAAAAAATAAAATATTTAAACCCCATTTTTATTGAGCGTAGAGTGCTTTTAAAAAATATTTCTTAAATCACAAGATTGAATGGGTGACGGTTTTGGGGTGTGGTCGAAGCCACACTCGCACCCCACCCCGTACTCCTTTCTTTACGGTGGTGGGTGACGCTGGTCGGGCAATGTTGACACCTGCACCACCACCGCATTTGCAGTGGTGGGAAGGAGTGGCGCCCACGCGAACCAACCCACCCCACCACCGCCTCCCCTCTTCCCTCCCTGCATGTGTTGTTTCCATTCGGCCGCAGGGTTGAGTCAAAACAAACCCAAATATATGAGGGTATGTTAAATTAAAACATTTTTTTTGTTTGGTATAGGTTTTATTAAAATTAAAACTTAGCTTTTAAAAATATAATATGGTATATATTTAATTATTATGGTTTTTTTTTAATAATATTAAATAGGTTTATTTAATATTTTAATGATTAATGTATATTAAATTAAGATGTTTTTGATAAAGGTAAAAGGAGGTTTTGAAGGGGCCCCAAAACCCTGTACATTAAGGTCACTAAAGATATTCAACAAAAGTGCCCCACTAAACAAAATGGGTCAAGACCAAAGAGAGGGTTTTATAACAGGCTCCCACAACCTGGATGATTCAAGCATGAAACAACCGTCATGCAACCCAAAACTAAAAAGAAATCCAACACTAGGATTTTCCTAGAGCACCGTTCTGATGGGAACAAAGAGTCATATCAAACGAAGAGGAGGCCTAAGTTTTTTTTCCTTTGACAGTGATCTAACCCTCTTCAACTCTAGCTGCCTCAACCTACCAAATTAGAGTATCATCAGCTGAGCTAGAGCAATCCTGGCTACCAACAGAGGCAACCACAAAACTAGTAGACCGAACAGGAGCCACAACCTCCATACCACTAGGAGAAGACAAAAGCATTACCTCCCCAGCTAAACCATAAAATGAAACAACCAGAGATATATGAGGACAATCTCCATCGTTTAGTGAGACCTGCAAATTCCCCACGACCAATAAACCTCCAGCAGAAGATGAAACCCTAGCCAAAGCAACCAACGACAACTCAACAAACAACGAAGATCCAGCAACCAGTAAAACCCTAGAAACTCCAGCAACCTTCAAAGCCTGCAACTTCCCACAAGAAGATCCAGTAGGAGACAAAACCTTAGTAGAAGAAACCGGTGACGCACCAATAGCTAGCTACACACCATCAATAGCATCACCAGCAACCAATGGTGCCAACAAATTCCCAAAAAGACCATCCGCAGGAGACAAAGCCCTAACTGAAGCACCGGCTACCGACAGACTCCCAGGAGTAGAATCCTGACCAACAAAAGAGGCAGGGGGGCCCTGCGTTGCCACTTGGGAGAAGCTTTTCTGCAAAACATGTTTCTTCTCCACCAAAGAGTGATGAGCCAAGGCACCCTTCCACCATGACACAACAAATTTCTTTTTACCCACACCACACTAAGTAGCCAAATGCCCAGTATTAAATCATCTACGACATCCGAAGGGGAACCCTTCATAATCCAAGGTCTGCATCCAACTTCCTTTGGAGGAGTTGATCACTATCTCCGCAGGAAGACCCTTAGAAGGATCAATATCAACAAGAATGCAACCATAAGTAGAGTGGAACATATTAGAAGATGCACTATCTACCAGCAAAAAATCCCCAAGAGCATTACCAATCTCCTCATAAAGAGAATCGATCCAGAGATGCAGAGGTAAATAAGGAAGACGAACTCATATGGGGAATCGAGTGAAGAATCTGAGATGGGGTTAAAATGGATATGCCAATGTTTAACCATGAGGTTAAATTAAGATGTTATTGTATTGTCAGCATAGGAATATTTTATTAAAAAGGAAAGTAAGTTTTCTTTAAAATATTTAATTTGGAATTATATTAGGAACATTAATTAGAGTTATTATTTAATTTTATTTAATAATTGGATTTAAACGTTCTAGTTCATTTTAGACATATTATTTATAGCCTAGTAGATGTAACTGGGTTATTATTTTAATAAAGTGCAATGTTGGGTTTAATTAGTAAAAAGTAACTTAAGTTTTTATTATTTTGAATTGCGTATTTAATATTAGATTAATTTCGCAATACCTTGTAATAATGTAATTGGGTAAATTTAATATTTGAGTTATGAAAAAAAATCAAACGTTTGAATTTACCTAGTGTTAAGTTCGATTAATGCTATAGTCAACATGACGTTATAACGACCCTTTTTTAATCAAGTCTAGGGTTAATTTGGACTCTACGGACTTGTTAACCATTTTTACACACATTTGAATTTTGATCAACTCTTAGTCAAACCTGGGTCAAATTTTTTGCGTGCACAAAATTCCTTGATAGGTAAAGAACCCTTTTAACCTAGTGGCATGTGTTTCAGTTCATGGTTGAGTTTTTGGTCAACTCTAGTTGACTTTAGTCAACTACCTCGATTTGCATGTCAGTCAAAGCATGTAGCTTAGGGAACCCTATAGTATATAGTTTGGAGCTATTCGGTGAAGTTTGACTTTTGGTCAAACTTGGTCAACCTTCTCTAGTTTGACCCTAGTGGTGCTTTTGGACACTTAAAGTTTTTAGTTTTTATTTCCCTTTGCATCATTTTGCGTGCACATAGAAACTCATGCCAGTTTGTATTAAACTCCAGCCAACATAGTTGTGTTTGTATGTGTATTTTAGGTTAAACATTAATATAAGTTTTAGAAAAAAAATTATAGTTGTGTTTTTCTCACTTTTTGGGCATCACACAATGTTGAAGCAAAAACATGGAAATTATACTTTGATGGTTCCTATACTAAGCATGGCTCAGGAGCGGGCATACTATTTATTACACATCAAGGATCAACAATACCAAAATCATATAAGCTACTTTTTCCATGCACCAACAATATAGTTGGATATGAAGAATTAGTCTGTTATGCCCAAAATTTAGGGCAAAACACACACAACATTTTTTTTAAAGCACAAATATTCAAGAAGGTTACACACTAAGGAATATGCTCAACACGAAATGAAATGCAACAACCAACACATGTTAACTCACAAGAGGTATCATGGCATGAGCTGGCTTGCCAACATCCCTTGATCATTAAATTGCATCAGTCTATACGAAACCCTAGCTAGGTCTCTAAGAAACCATAACCAGGTTTAAAATAAGAGTTAATAAAAGGGATAAACCAAGGTGAAATTTTTTAACTTAGAAAATATAAAAAAGGTCAAAGGTTGGGTCAACACCCAAAAAAAGGGTTATTTCAAAATAAAGGTTAATTCAATCGTCATCGTAACCCTTAAGGTTCCTAAAGCAAACCAGGTTACCAACTAGGATCAAAAACACAAAAATATCAATAATTAAATAAAAGGATAAAATAAATCAAGATATTAACCCTAAGTGAAAACTAGGGTTAAGAAATCATTAAAATACTAATATTCAAATATATTAACTTTAATAAGAGCATGGTCTTAGTGTTGAAACAAAAGGATTCATCATTTTTGGATGTTATTTTTAAAATCATATATCTCTAAAATTTGAGTGAATGTAAAGATGGCTCTACTTTTTCACGAAAATCGAGCAGCTGGAAACCAATTTGTCTTCACGACAAACTTCTTGGATAGATAGATTGCATTTTTTTTGAAAACCAGATATGCACTCGCTCTTGGTTTTTTTCCTCCCCTCACTGCTAGAGACTTTAACACAGTAATCAGTTTCTCTTTGGCTAGGGCACGAAGGGCTCCCAAATCTTTAAATAACACTGAAGATATTCATTCTACATTGAATGGAGGAAGATTTTTGGGAGAAAAATCGTGCCTTAGGAAGCCCTCAGTCTTAGGGAAGGAAGAAGATGGATGGAAAGAAATCAGAAACCACAAGAATATGAGGAAGCACCCTTCACACCGCAAATTTGGAGTGGAGCCCCTATAGCTTCATAATAGTTTTGGCTCTCTCACAAACTTGGAGAAATAACCATATCTGAAACCTGATCCCACTCTTCGGCAAGGATAGAAAACTTCAAGGGAAGAATTAGTTCAGTCTCCCATTTCAACCAAACCCCAGATAAATACCTACACTCCACCACACAAACATGGAACCATAAATCAATCCAAGACCATTTTTTCTTCTACCCCAAAACCTTTGAATAACCCCTATACTCCACCTCATCGCAAAATAATCCTAGATTCTCCTATACAGATTGAAGTTAAGGAAGGAACTATTGAATGCTCCCAGGAATTAATGAAATGAAAAGGAGTTTTTATGAGATGGAATGGTTTCGGAGTCTCAGCAACCAAAATTGTGGACTGACTAAAGAGTAATCTCAAAGATCAGGTAAGTATATCACTCCTCCCAGATGAATTCTTGTTTGTCTATTGTTATAACATAGAAAATAAGACAAAATTTATAGAAAATAGATGCCTTGAATACTTAGGGTTTGATTTTACACTTCTAGACTGGAGTCCATCTTTTAAACCTAAAAATTTAAAAGGCATTTTAGTATCTTGAGCAATAAAACTAAACAATTTGCCTCTGGAATGCTCTAACAAAAATATTCTTAAACATATAGGGAACAAAATAGGGTTTTTTGTGAGATCGATATCTACTAAATATCCCCAATCTGAGAAAATTATCATAATTAGAATGGATATTTCAATCAAATTTCTCCCCCAAATCATAGTGCGCAATAGCTTAGATAATTTTATTGTAAACCCTATTATTTTATCAGAGATAGTCGATGAGGTCAAATTGACTTAGAAAGTTGTTAGGCCAGCCCATCCATGGAAAGATACACTCAATGATATTGCTATTCATTTGAATGAAGTAGGTGGGGGTTTCACAATTAATCAACTTCCTAATTCTCCAACAAATAAATCAACAGGACAAAAATCCCCAGAATTGAAAGATAATCCTCAGCTTCTTCCGTCAGAAGTTACTGAGGCAGTAAAATCTCCTAATAAGATCATCCCACCCACTACTAAAGATAATTTGAATAATCAAGAGGGGGATGGAAAAATTGCTGACAAACTGAAAACTTCACTATCACTAGTAATGAATGAGGAAATGAATCACAAAGAATGGAGTAACACAGTTAAAGAAATTTTGGATGAAGAAGAAGCTAATGAGCAAATTGCTCATGTGGAGGAAAAATCATTTAATCTAGAGATTGAAGAAGGCAGGAGAGATGAAAGTTCCATCTCACAACAAGATCTAGTATATGGAGAAAAGAACAATATGATCAACACAACTCTAGAAGACATTGTAACATTGATAGAAAATGAAACTTTGATAGATAATGGGGAAGAGCCTTCAAGGTAGTTATCTCCAAGAGTAGAAGAAAGAGGTTGTTAGGAATGGGAACACTAAGAGGGGGGGGGGGTGTGAATCAGTGTTCACTATATATTTATCTTTTTACTTTAAGCTATAAACTGAACTTAAATGCTTAAGTACTGAAATGAACATTCACATAAACATGAAACATGAAATCAACACATAACACCAATATGGTTATGGGGAAACCCAAATAGGTAAAAACCCTAGTGGGAATTGACACCCACTAATATTCTGTACTAGTGTTTAGTGATCCTTGTTAGAAGATCCTTAACCATGTTAGGAGTTGCTTTACAATGTATTAAGTACAGTAGACCTTGTTAAGGGTCAGACTCTGTTAGGAGTCTTTTACAATAGTCCATGCTAGGGGAGTGGACGCACTATCCTAGAGCTCACTGCTCAAGTGGTGAATGCTACAACCTTCTGATCTCAGATACACACTATATCTACTGGATGAACTATCACTGTGACACTACTTGTCAGATCAATTCCTTTGATGCGCTAATGCTTTGACCTCTTGCAAAGCTCTAATAAATCTTATAGACTCTTCACACACTTCTTCTCTGCTTATCACAACTCTATCTCAACTTCCATGTCAATTTCAATGGGCACATCTCTTATTTATATGCGCATACAAAATAAACAACTAGGTCGGCCCTTAGACCTATTACATACAATGCTTCCAAATGAATTGGCTCAAGCATGTTTAAAAACAAACATATATACATGTTGGAAACCTAATTATAATAGGTGCATAGCCTTTACATCATTAGAATATAATCACAACTCAAAATGATAACAGTTGGTTGCTTACTATGTTCTTCACTGGCACTCACTGGCTCTGTAACTTCATCTGTCTATATCTTCCTCATACTTGCATATCTAATCATGCACTCATAGACTAAGCATGAATATATTCCAACCAACTTAACTTCTATGGTGCACATCATAACTTGATCGTATGCATGTGCGCTAATGCTTCGAGCTGCAGGAACTCTGTACATTGTCTAGTCTTCAACACTTAACTGATTTCCAATCTTCTCATCAAGTGTGTTGACTCCAAAATACTATATGACTTTTTTTCCATAATGAAAACACTATATTAAGTCATATACATCAGTATAGCCAACTTTCCAATAATATCCCCCTTTGTCATTGATGGCAACAAAGGAATATGGCCAAGTTGCTAACTGTCCTTAATACAATTTTTTTTTTTGTCTTCTATACATACACTTATATCTCCCTATACTTAATATGATCCATATTCTATATACAACTCCCCCTTTGAAATTAATGACAAAGGTGTTTCAAAAACTGTATCTATACATACTCACTGAGGGAAAACATTTGGATATGCTATCTTGAGGTTTTGGATCTCCTTCTTCCAAAATGTGATCAAAGAGTTTACTATCTGGAGATGGGCGCATAGTGCATACTATAGCTTCTCCATCTTCTCCAGGTCAGTGCTAGGCCCATGATCATATGTTACTATTGTGGCATCTATGTCCTTGATGTTTTGATTGAGTATATCTAATGAGGGCACAAGAGCATTCCTGAGATGTGTTTGCCTTGCCCTGGTCTTTGACATTTCTTTTTCTGCCTTCTCAATCTTATCTATTTTCCCTTGGTATACATTATTACAAATGTTTACATCTGTGGATGTATCTTTCACTAAAATCTTGACTTGCTCAATCATAGCTCATGCCTCTTTTATTTTCTTGAAATGGGCATTAGTAAGCTTATCCCAATCCATGCATTCTACAATGAATCTTCTTCCTTGATCTGCAAACTCTTTTAATGATGCTTGACCAATCTTGAGTGAGCTTAGGTCAAGTGCAAAGTTGCTTATTAATTCACTCCACCTCTTCTTTAGGTACTTTTCTTCTGCAACTAGGGACGCATATTCTTCAAGGCTTGAGAAATTACTTTTGAAATGTGAGATGACTGTACTCACATCATCAACAAAGTGTATCTTTGACACTTTCTTGTCCTCTGGCAACAAATTGTTTAGAATGTTTATTGATTCTACCAGGAGGGGATTCCTCATTACTTGTTTTTCTTTGGCCTTTTCCATGGCTAGGACGCTGAATTTTATCAGATCTTCTTCTCTCCATGAGTCCAGACTGGATGTGTCAGGTGTCAAACTTGACAACAATGCTGCTGAGGGAGTGATGGGAGTGCTATCCATCACTTCTTGTTTTACCTTGACTAGTTCAACTGATGGTTCATTACTCTCTTCTTCTTTTTCTGTTTCTTTCTTTTCTTCTTCTTTTTCTATTTTTTTTCTTTTTCTTGTTCTTTCTTTTCTTCCATCTTTTCTTCTTCTTTCTCATCTTCAATCAATACTTCTTCTTGATGAGTGGGAGATGTGTTGCTGCATAAAATTTTAGCTTCTTTTGTGCTCACAAAAGCTTCTTCAAAATTATCCAACTCGGTGTCAGTGGCCACCATGGCTATGTCTACATTATCAATGATAATGGTGCTATCCTTGAGTGACTCTATCATGGGCGCAAAATTATCTATCTCTGATTGTGTTTCCACTGCAGGTGCTAAATCTTGAGGACCTATTATTGATGTATTAGTGGGCTCTGCCACCTTGACTTCCTTTATGGATACTTGTGCTTTGGGCGCAGTAGGTGGATACATATGCATGTTCATAAAGACCTTCTCAAAGGCTTTCTCTATTTCTTTGGCAACTAATTTATAGTTTTTATCCATTATATTCAATGTTCTTGTCTTGGTCCTGAGGTGAGGCTTCACCAGATCTAACAGTAGTAATTTTTCTTCTAAGGAACATACTGGTAGACTTTCATCTAGGATCTTTTCTCTTATCCTAAGATCTTCTTCAATGGCTTGTTTCTTCAATGACTCTAGGATATCCCAAAATTTTTTTGGAATCATTGTTTTTAGTTCCAAGACTGTCCTTTTGAACTTGATCATATGATTTATGATTATGCCATGAATCTCTAATTTGTCAATATCATTGTATTTATCATAGAACTTCCCTACCTGATCCAGTCTTCCCTCATTTATGATTCTTGTACTCAACACTTTTAAACTAGGTCTGAAACCTACATTAGGAGGAGTTTGAGTGTTCTTTCTGCTTCTTGTTGCTCGTGAGGATGGATGACTGGTGCCAACCTCTTTCTTCCTCTTTACCATTGTCTTATACTCCAGAGGAGCAGTAGGGTTAATGGTTTCCTTGGGCGTAGAGGGAGTAACATCAATTTTGTCCTTATGATCATCAGATTTTTCTATCTTCACCTTCTTCAACTTGGGATCATGTGATTCTACCTTTTCTACATCTGCGCTCTCTAATTCCAAAGCCATCTTTTGTTCTTTTGCTTTGTCTAGATCTACTTGAGATACTCCATGTATTCTCAAGATCTTTGAGGTGACTTTAGCAACCTTTCTTTTTGTTGTTATGCTATTTAGTTTGGCATCTATCTCTCTTGTCTTCTCCTGATAAGTTCCCCATCTTGGCTCATTAGGGTCAGTAGGAGTTGGAAGCAATACTTGAGCATATGATTCTAAAACTTGTTCATCTACTTCATATCCAAGTGGATGAATCCACTTTGTTCTAGGTACAACTACCTCCATGCATGTTGTATTTGTTTCAACCATAAAATAAATGGTATCCTTGTATTTCTCAACAATGTTTTATGGAATTTTGTACCTCATTTGCATCTTGACCCTAAATGTTTTCAACTCCAATGTTAAGTAATCTCTCAATGTACTTTTAGTGGATGCCTTGTAAGATATCTATGGCATGGTTGGAATGGACTTGTCCAAATATGAATCTGATACTTTCCCAACTATATGAAGGTACATGTAAATAATCAAAGACCCAAACCTGAATATCTTGGTCTTATCATGCTTGATTGCCTTGATGTTATCAATCAACTGTGTGCACGAGATCTCACACAGATTAAACTCTCCATCTTCCTTCACAAGTCTAATGACTGCTAGAATTATGGCCGTAGATACACTGTTCACCCTACTGGTGTGTTGAAACTTGTATCCAAGTATCATGGACATCAATTTGATGTCAGCTTACTCAATAGGCTCAATTGTCATCTTGCACCTATCACTCCTTGACTTACATGTTTGCTCAATAATTTTTTTGACATCCTTGCCCACAGGAAGGATGATGCTAGACTTAGATAGGCCTGTCATCTCATATATTAGGTCACTAGTGATTCTTACTGGCACATCACCTATCCAAAATAGGTCATCATGAATTTTTCTCAAAAGTATTTTAATCCATTCAGTCTCATAGAACTCATATGCCATAGCATATTCCACTATAGGGTGATCATTCCACTTTGCATATTCATCCAAGAAGATTTTGTTTGGTTTTAGCATTGTTTCCATGTGTGCCCTTAGTTTTTCCAATCCTATCGGTTCCTTCTTACAGTAAATGTATGCCCTAATGTCTTCGACATGCATAACGCCCATAGGCGTGAGGGAGAATGCTCCCTCTAAGTCATCTAGGGTAGACTTGATGCTTCTTAAACACATATATTTTCTTTTCTACAACATCAAATACTATGGGAGTGGCCATCACTTACTTGTTTTATCACTTTCCAAATGTTCTTTAAGATAATTTGAAGACTTCTAAATCGGCGTGATGAACTAGGGTTTTTGCAACTGATCAAATGTACTGCTAATCACTAATAGATCAATCTGCAAGTCTTCAAAATAACTTTTAAAGCTCTTTATTCTCTCCAATCTCTCTGAGTTTGAATGGAATGAGTAATCAAAAAGCTTTCTGTGTACTTAAAGTGAAAATTCCACCATTAATGCTTACCGTGTAAACTAGGCTATCACTTAGAAATTTATATCTTTCATTATGCAAAGAATCAACTAGTGCGCTCTTGCACGAAGGTTTCTCTAGTCTCCAAAATCTTAAGTCTAAAGGTGCATACTCTGAGAGTGAGTATATCTGTATGCACCCTAAAATGGTCGCCTAGACTTTGGGCCCCCATTCAACAATTTATCAATTTCCTAAATCAGCATCTTCAGTTCGATATCATTTTCCTTGATCAAATCCTAATTCTATCATTTATTTGATTATTTTCTATGGGATAACCATTTTTATCCTAAGTCTTTATTTAATTAAAAGGGATTTCCTCCCTTTTTATTAAATAAAAAGCCCCCACTTTTCCTCTTATCCTAAGTTGCACAAATAAAGCATTATTCTTATTTTACAAAAAGAAGAAAGGGCCTTTTTGTCTCATATGGGGCACAAAAGTCAACTCTTATTTTCTCATTGGAGGAGATTTGTGCACATGGATTGCTCCTCTTTGATGCTCCACCCTTGATTAAATCTTTTTCCTCTTAATCTCCATGGTCCATTCCTTTTCAATTTCTTTAAAAGGAGAGCTCTTTTCTCATTCTAGGATCTCAACTTTGAATACTAATCTTATGTTGCAAGATTTCTTAGTGACTTTGGAGCTTTGGAGATCTTTTTGCATTCTAGTTTTCATATTTGCATCATAGCTTCATGTTTATGCTTTCTTAATTTAGATTTCCTTTCAAGTTCTAGATTAGCTCACATAGCTTAATTAGTAAGGCTTGTAATCCTTTCATTCCCATAACTTACTTGCATCTTCATTCTTAGCATAGTTGCATTGCATTTCCATTCTTGATTCTTGAAGATATTGTCATTCTTACCCTTATCTCTTTGAATCTCCCATTGTGTGGTTTACTAGCAAGGTTGCATGCTTCAATAGCTCTAGCTAAGAGCACTATCAAACATCCTTGTGACTCCAGACCTAGGGATCTCTAGGTCACTTTCTCAAGGTTTCCCATTCATGGATTCTTTTGGAAGTAATGACTTAGAGAAGTGCATGATTTGAGTGTACATTTTTGGCACCCACCATGGATGATAGAAGCCACCCTATTTTTCCGTTTAGCTTCTTGGTGAAAGGATTGATCCTAGTGGACTAACTCGGATCACCCCAAGATTACTCACCATCTATGTTCCTTTGGTTGTGTCATTGACACTTCCACGACAAAGCCAATATCTATTGTGGGCAACCACTTTGTGTGAGGCAATGAGACATCAAGTGTGGGCCAAGTTGTTAAGTATTGAGCCTTTATCTTTTTAGGCTAGTAAGTGCTTGAAGTGTTCTTGCTGTGATCTACCCGTGTAAACGTTCTCAAACATGAAACATCACGGTAGCATTCATAGGACCTATTTGCTTTGATATCACAATTGTTTGCCTTGGCAAGGTTGCTTTTGCCCTTGTGCAAGTGTTTTATGACATGTTTGATCACTTACTGTTTGCAAACTTGTCTAATTACTGCTAGTGTTGTGTTTGAAATCAGAAAATCCAACCATCAAATTGCAACTTTAACCAAATTTCCCTCAAAAATAGAAATTTAAGCATTCACTAGTTAAGAGTCGTATGATCTTGAAAGATCATCACACATTGATCTAAGTTTTATCGCGTGATACTTCGTTCCTGCGCAAATGTCGCACAGCTTGCCTGGATTTTATCGCATCTAGTGCCTGGAAACTGTCGCATAACCTTTTGTAAGAAATATCGCCTGGCCAGATTGTATCATCCCAGTACCTTGCGAACTGTCACACAGAGTAATTTTGCTATCTGTCTAATTTGTGTCTATTTTCAGTCTTCCTTGGTTGGTCTAGGTCAGATCTTAGGTGATATCACATGTTGCTCAACATCCAAATGAACTTAAATGGTATCAAGCTACACAAAATGACTCTTGGTCTTTTTTCTTCCACATTTCCCATGTTTTTCTAGTCTTCCATTCCCATGGGAAACTCTTCATGTCTTCTTGATTCTTTTCCTCTTAGTATCTAGTTTACCTTCTTCTATTCATCTCTTTTGTCACTTTCATGCTTGGTTCTTCTTTTTCTAGGACCATGAATTTCAACTATCTTGTTATGGAACCTCTCTTGAAAATAGATGATCTCGAACTCATTTCTCAATTCGAAGAGTTTTATTCCTCCAATAGTCCTTCTATATATTGCACGAGTGATGGACTTAAGACAAAAAGAAAAGAAAAGATGAATGAATCAGATGCCTTTGCTAGGATCATATACATGATCATGTCATGACCTCCCTCGTCCAAACATTTTTCATCTTCTAATTCTTCTCATCCTTCCTCATCTTCCAAATCTTACCATAGCTCTTCTAGACATTATTCGCATTCCTCATCATCCAATTCTTCTTCCTCCACTAGGTCTTGACTTTCCTCTTCTTCATGATCTTTGTCCTCTTCTACTTCTCCCAAGAGTCTTACTCCTCGTCTCAAGACATACCATGATGAGCAATATGATAGTCCTTGTGATACCTCTCCCTCAAAGAGTGACACACCCACCTTCGATGACTATGATGATTATGATGACTATGATGATGGACAATATAGTGATACCTATGCAACCTCTATTCCTAAGAGTCCTCCTCATTGTGTGCTTGTACTTACTAGAAATGGGTCATCACATTGGATAGATCGTGATGGTGATCCATATGACTCTGATTTTGAAAGAGATTTTGATGATTTCTGTGAACAATACCTAGATGATACATCTAATTCACTTGAGGAAGAGAAAGCTTTCTACGCTGATCTAAAATATAAATACTAAAAGAATCTTTCCTCTAAGAACTCTCATGCTGAAAATAAAGATTATACTCTTGAACAAGATTATGTTAATGATGGACCTTTGTCTTGTGATGGTTCCCTTCCATCTCCTACTTCCTCCAATACCCATACATCTCCTAAAGCTTCCAAGTCTTTCAAATTTTTCACAAAGCCTTCATCCAACAAAGGTCCTAATACTTTTCATGTGGTTCCCTATAGTTATCCTCAAGGGCTATCTCTTAAAGAAACTCAATGTAACCTTCACTTGGCTACAAATACTTTCAATAATGCTAAACCTAAAGAACCTAAGCCTTTATATGCTATAATTCCTACTTCAGCTAGTCCTTCACCATCTCTTCCAAAGTCTTCCATACAATTCCAACATGCTTCCTTGTCCTTAGAAGTGGTTCCATGTCAAGAGGACTCTAAAAATGATAAAGAAAAGAATATAAAGAAAGATCAAGATCAAGAATCCTCTATGTCATCCAATTCTTTTCATGATGTCTCTTATCCATTTCATAGTTCTTTTGATCCTTTACACCCTTCCACATTCATTCCACCATGTCGTAAGTCTTCTCCTAAGCAAGATCAAGCTACTACTTACACTGTTGAGCTTATTGACAATCAAAATAACCTTACTACACTTGCACTTTCCAAAGATGATACTTCTATTAAGGTTATTAAAAATAGTGTTGTTACTTCCAATGTTAAGCCTATTGAAAATCAAGAGAAAAATTATGTGCTTATGCTATCCAAAGCAACTTGTCAAGATCAGAGTCTTCCATCTTCTTGTTCTACTACTCCATGTTCGCTTCCACGTTCTACTCTTCCTAAGTCTTTGCAAGCTTTGAACAATCCTATCAAAGAAGTTGCTCCTACTCAAGATGTTCATGATCCTATTGCAAATCCTAATGCTCACTCTAAAGATGCTGATGTCCTTGGTTGTCATATAGATGATGATGAACTCATAGATTATCCTTTTGTATCTTCCACGTCCATCCTTGGACCTCCTCCACCAATACTAAGGGCTTCACGAATTTCTTCCATCTTGGGCCCTTATGTCCCTTCACTTTCCCCTCCTAACTCTCCTAATTCATCCATCTTGGGTCCTTACGTCCCTCCATCTCCTATCTTTCCTCAAGATCAAGATAGATGCATATCCTTGAATCCTTTTCATCCATCCACCCATCTAAACCAGTCATATACTTCTTCTTCCACAAGTCCCAAGTCTTTTGGAAGTAACTTGAATGTTCAATATAAGAAAAAGAAGCAATACACGAATCCATAAAAAAAAAAGATCACCATGTCTCCTCTAATCGACATGGAGACATAAAGTCAAAAGAGATATCTAAGAAGAAAACTACAAGACAAGTATGGGTTCCAAAATCCATCATTGAAGATATTCTCTCCAAATCATCAAAAAGAAATGAAAAGCCTACGACTATATGGATTCCAAAGTCTCTCTTGAGAGAGTCTGATGTTGAGAAACAAGTGAAGTTGACATTCAAACATCCAAAGGCTTCCACATCATCTTCTTCCAAAAAATTCTTTTATTCCACGCGCCTAAACCACAACCTCTGCTATCCATTCACCATATTTCTTCAAGTATTCCTTCATTCACGTTTCCTCCATCCTCTCACCACCGTTCAAGGTGTGTGTTGATGTTGATCTTGCCTTCCTTTCCATCTACCCTTTCACAATCATTTCATTCATTATCCTTCTACCTTCTATCTTTTTTCCTCACTTGCCTATTCCTCCTATCTTCCAACCTCACTCGTTTTACATAAAACTTTATCCTCCATTTTTTTCTCTTCCATCTTCCTTTCCCTATCAGCATCTTTGAGCATATCATTTTGAATCCTTGGCATATCATGGTTTATCCTTTCAAGGAACATTATCTAAAAAGCTTGCCTTCTTACAAAAAAAATTCAAAAAAAAATAAAATAAAAAAAAATAAAAAAAAATCAAAAAAATTCAAAAAATTCAAAAAATTCAATTTTTTTTTTAAAAAAAAAAATAGAAAAAAGAAAAAAGAAAAAATTGAAAATGTGCCTTGGTGGAAACCTGGAAATAGGCGCCTTGGTAGCAAAAGTAAAGAGAAATAAATTTGTCCTATGGTGAAAACCACTCCCTTGTGGTGCCTTGGATAAGTACCATGATGAAAACTTGGCAATTAGGCATCATGCGTAGTTCTTCTACATATTTCATCCATTCCATCTCTCTTTGATCTTGACAATGTTGACCTATGCACGAACATTTGACTATTTTGTGAGCTATCTTATGATGATCTTTCTTTCATTCCATTCATGTTTAGCCTTCATATTTATTTTCCTCCATTCATTCTAGCATTTCGCTATCCTTTTCCCCTTTGGTCTTGATCTAATAAAAAAGAGTAAAATACGATGCTATGAGGCCTCTTGACATGTCTACTCCTTTGGACTGCATCCTTTCCTTCTTTTGCATTACACTTTTGTGACGTATCCTATGTTGACCTCTCCTTGCTTGTCCAAATGTGCTTTACATGACAATTTTTCCCTAGCTTGTGTACTCTTGAGGAGTTTTCCTTTGAGGATTTCTTCCCTTCATTCTCCTTCATTCTCTTGCCTTCCATCTCTTCCACCAGCTTGCTAATCCCTCTTGTTCTCCACCTTGCTAGACATTGGACTACACGATGTGATCTTGCTTGGGAGTTTGATGCCTATTTTGTCTGGGGCATCTTTGTATACATATTTATTGATCCTAAAAAAATTCTTTAAAAAAATTCATATATGATGCTGAAAAAATCCTAAAAAGCATATAAAGTCTTGAAAAAATATTAAAAAAAAAAAAAAATTTAAAAAAATTTAAAAAAATAGGAAAAGTGCCTTGGTGAAAACCTAGAAACAGGTGCCTTGGTAGCAAAAATATAAAAAATTAAAAAATTAAAAAATTTCAAGTGGTGAAAACTAGGAAACAAGCGCTACTTGAGGCCTTTGCACCCTTGTTTCTTAGCATGCGTCCTCGACACTTAACCCTCTTTCATCATGCCTTGATCTTGTTGCCTTGGCTTGGAATTGGTCTGTGCATTTGTGTAGGGGGCATAACTATGTTAGCTTTGGTCTCTAGGATGCGTTGGTCTTTAGGACATCCTTGCAAACAGTGTTTTTCAAGACCACCCCAACCGTGTTTTTCAACACTACCCTAGCGTCAAGTGTTTCTCAACACTTATCAGATGTCTTACCCACAGTCTAGTATGATATGATATCTCTCACTAGCAAATATGATACTCAAAGTTTGACTCTATGACCTACACACGCACTTAAACACTCAACTCACTAAAACTTGTTTGACTTTATTTCTTTGTGTGCTGTCTATGATGATTTCTTTGATGAGTGTTCTCTCCCTAATAGTTTTTGATGATGCCAAGCTAGAAGACTAGGGGCATGAGGATATGTTTTATTGCTTTTTCTACTTGTGGGTATATTTTGTTGGTCCTAACTGTCATTAGCATTTATGCTTGTTCCACTTGACATTAGGGTCTACAAGGTATTATCCTTGACTATTTTCACAAGTGCATGCTTATAGTCATCTTGACTTTCCTTGTGTCTCGATGCGAGTATAATCTTGCTATACTAAACTTAGGAAACCTCACTGCACTAGTCATCTTGACCTACATGTCTTTGATGCCTAGGTGAGATTTCCACATACCTATCTGATATAGATCATATTCAAATTCACATAGTCATACTAGTGTGTATTGTATGATCTTATGATGCTACCAATAAAGCTCGATGATGAATATTAGAGTCTAATAGCTTTGTGACCTTGCAAGTAAACCACTTTTCATAGTAGCTTGCATTCTTAGGTTCATGTTAGATTAGTTTGCATCTTGCATATGGAGAGAGCTCTCCTTTGATCTTTTGTGGACTTGTTGGTCAACTGCACTCATATCTCACTTCTTCTCAATCATGTCTTTCACCAATAAGACAAATGAATTTGAAAATGACCTTTTTACCCCTTATATAGCATTTTGACTTTTTGACCCAATTTTCAAAACATCTCAAAATTTCATGAAAATTATACCCTTGGCTAATTTCGACATCCTGGATCCATTTTCAGAATTGAAATTAACATTTGAGTTCATCTTGATAGTGAAAATCATATTTCAAAATATTCCCTTCTTCTACGCAGTTGGCTGACCATTTGAGGCCTGATCCTTCGATCTTCACTGGGGCATCTTCATTTCTTCATCCCCATCTCTTTCAACCTTTTAGTCTTTCATTCATTTTCATTCACTTCATCTCTCTGAGGTTTGACTTCATTTTTATCCTATATCTTTCTCAGTCAAACCTAGTCAAACTGGGGCATGCCTTTCCTGCTTGGTGGTTATCCTATCGTCTTTAATCTTCGATTATGATTTCTAGTGATTTGATCAAATTTATCAATTTACTGTTTCTTCTCTACCTGATTTCAATTTTGATTATGAGGGGGCAGTACCTATCAAACTTCAAACTTTGATTCATCTTTTTCAATCAAACCTTGCTTGAGATTCTTATCTCTTATTTGAGACTTGACAATTTTCTATTCACAGGTGTGTTGGTCTTATCTTTCAGCTTATCTTTGTCAACTTATGCTTATCTTTGTCCTGATGTGTTTTGATCCATCGAACACACGTCTGGGTTGTTTTGTGATCCCAAATCGATCTCACATTTCTATTCTATTCTTTGATTGCATGTGATCCCAAATCAATCTCAAATTAGTCAAAGATGGGAAAATGTATGCACCCTAAAATGGTCACCTAGACTTTGGGCCCCCATTCAACAATTTATCAATTTCTTGGATTAGCATCCTCAGTTCGATATCATTTTCCTTGATCAAATCCTAATTCTATCATTAATTCAATTATTTTCTATGGGCTAACCATTTTTATCCTAAGTCTTTATTTAATTAAAAGGAATTTCCTCCCCTTTTATTAAATTAAAAGCCCCCACTTTTCCTCTTATCCTAAGTTGCACAAATAAAGCATTATTCTTATTTTACAAAAATAAGAAAATGTCTTTTTGTCTCATATGGGGCACAAAAGTCAACTTTTATTTTCTCATTGGAGGAGATTTGTGCACATAGATTGCTCCTCTTTGATACTCCACCCTTGATTAAATCTTTTGCCTCTTAATCTCCATGGTCCATTCCTTTTCAATTCCTTTAAAAGGAGATCTCTTTTCTCATTTTAGGAGCCCAACTTTGAATACTAATCTTATGCTGTAGGATTTCTTGGTGACTTTGGAGCTTTAGAGATATTCTTGCATTCTAATTTTCATATTTGCATCATAGCTTCATGTTTATGTTTTCTTAATTTAGATTTCCTTTCAAGTTCTAGATTAGCTCACATAACTTAATTAGTAAGGCTTGTAATCCTTTCATTTCCATAACTTACTTGCATCTTCATTCTTAGCATAGTTGCATTACATTTCCATTCTTGATTCTTGAAGATATTGGCATTCTTGCCCTTGTCTCTTTGAATCTCCCATTGTGTGGTTTACTAGCAAGGATGCATGCTTCAATAGCTCTAGCTGAGAGCACTATCAAACATCTTTGTGACTCCATACCTAGGGATCTCTAGGTCACTTTCTCAAAGTTTCCCATTCATAGATTCTCTTGGAAGTAATGACTTAGAGAAGTGCACGATTTGAGTGTACAATACCAGCCATGTAGGGGTCTAGAGCTAAATTAGCTCCCCTTATGACCCCGAGGGCTATTCATCTAGATGTAGAGGGTGCATCCACTGTGGATGCATCCAATACATACTCATCAACCTTGTCCTTCTTTGTTTCTGACCAAATCAAGCTCACATCCTCTGAAGCTTTCACAAAATTAACTTCTCCTTCGGAAACTAAAACTAGTTCTTTGAGATTTTTAGGGCTTTCCCGACCTTGTGTCCTTGATCTATAGAACTTGAGATATGTCCAGCCTTGTTACAAGAGTGACAAATGACTAGAGGCCTTATATTCCTCAGTGCATTGACATGGGTCACCATCTTACATTGTTCAGCTAAGTGACCATTATAGTTACATATCTGACATATAACATTTTGAGAGTTTCTTACATTTGATTGATTCTAATTTCTTTGATTATGAGTCTTATTCTTTTGGCTTGTCTTGCAATTCATAGCTCTATGACCAAATTTATTGCATGAATAATAGTAACCATTGAAAGGTCTTACCTCTGTATAGTTCCTAGCTATGTGTCCATGCTTGTTACAAGCATAACAAGTGCAGTCAATAGGCTTGCACTCATTCTTAGGTGGTTCAATATGATCTTTGGTCTGACTTCTAGTCTCTTTAACATTTGAGGTGCCTTCTGGTGCTTTCATTCTTGCTCTCATGTTATCAATCTAACTCTATGATTCATTGTATCCAATGTAGCTAATATCTCCTTTAGCTATTCTTGCATATAACTGAGATTCTATTAAATCGAAACTGGTGTGTAATTTATCAATGTGATTCTTAGCCTCTTTCAATTTAGATTTCCAAGCTTTCCTTGTTGTTTCTTAGCTCTAAGATTTCCATGTTTTCTTTTCTCAATTCTTCATTCAGTTGAAGGTTCTCTTTGACATGTTCATCATAGACTTCCTGATTGTTAGTCAACTTATCATCAAATTCTTCAAGTTGTTCTTTTAAAGATTTATTTTCTTCATTCATCTTCTTGACCATTATCCCTAGATCACTATTAGAGCATTCTTTCAAATATTTCCTTAGCCTTTTGATGACTAATTGAGCATCACTAAGTTTTTCCCTTAGTTCTTCAGTTTCTCTTTCAGATTTGTCCAGGTCTTCAAGAGCAGCTTCCAGATTTCTTTTTAGATGTTTCATTTCTTCTTTGTCCATGATCTCTTCAAGTGGTTAAACTTATTTACTGAGGAACAGAGCTCTGATACCAATTTTTAGGAATGGGAACACTGAGAGGGGGGGGGGGGGGTGAATCAGTGTTCACTATATATTTATCTTTTTACTTTAAGCTATAAATTGGACTTAAATGCTTAAGTACTGAAATGAACATTCACATAAACATGAAACATGAAATCAACACATAGCACCAATATGGTTACAGGGAAACCCAAATAGGTAAAAACCTCGGTGGGAATTGACACTCACTAATATTCTGTACTAGTGTTTAGTGATCCTTGTTAGAAGATCCTTAACCCTGTTAGGAGTTGCTTTACAATGTATTAAGTACAGTAGACCTTGTTAAGGGTCAGAACCTATTAGGAGTCTTTTACAATAGTCCCTGTTAGGGGAGTGGATGCACTATCCTAGAGCCCACTGCTCAAGTGGTGAAGGCTACAACCTTTTGATCTTAGATACATACTATATTTGCTAGATGAACTGTCACTGTGACACTGCTTGTTAGATCATTTCCTTTGATGCGTTGATGCTTTGACCTCTTGCAAAGATCTAATACATCTTATAGACTCTTTGCACACTTCTAATTTTCTTATCACAACTCTATCTCAACTTCCATGTCAATTTCAATGGGCACATCTCTTATTTATATGCACATACAAAATAAACAACTAGGTCGGCCCTTAGACCTATTACATACAATGCTTCCAAATGAATTGGCTCAAGCGTGTTTACAAAAAAACATATATACATGTTGACAACCTAATTAAAATAGGTGCATAGCCTTTACATAATTAGAATATAATCGCAACTCAAAATAATAATAGTCGGCTGCTTACTTTGTTCTTCACTGGCACTCACTGGCTGTGTAACTTCATCTGTCTATATCTTCCTCATACTTGCATATTTGATCATGCACTCATAGACTAAGCATGAATATAGTCCAACCAACTTAACTTCTAGGGTGCACATCATAACTCGATCGTACACGTGCGCTGATGCTCTGAGCTACAGGAACTCTGTACACTATCCAGTCTTCAACACTTAACTAATTTTTGATCTTCTCATCAAGTGCGCTGACTCCAAACTACTATATGACTTTGTTTCCATAATGAAAACACTATATTAAGTCATATACATCAGTATAGCCAACTTGACAATAGAGGTAACAAAATATTTTTAGAGGAAAGCAAGAAAGAGGAAGAAATCAAGACAATTCTGAATTATTTAGAAGAAATAGTAACATAAGAATTAATGGGCTAGTTCCTTGATGAGATCTATGAAAAGGAAGAATTGGACCTTTAAAAAGAACTCCTCATTGAGGGTATAATGATATGAGTAATGAAAAAGTACAAGAGTGTGGAAAATCTTTTAATGGATCTTAAAGATAAGGAAAGACAAGAGTCAGGCTCCTTAGGGATTGCCCTCTGTTCGGAGAGTCGAATCTCCTCAGATTGTGTTAAAAGATCAAGGAAAAGAGGAAGAAAACCAAAAGCAGAATTGAGAGAGAAAGCAGGTGAGGCTACATGGCAAGTAAAAATAACATCACTTCTTCAGGCTGGGAAGGGGAAGATCCTTCCCACGGTAACATGAATATCCTTACTTGGAATGTTAAGGGCATGAATGGCCCTAACAAGCAATGATTAATCAAATGCTGCATTAACACCCATAATCCAGAAATTATTTTAATTCAGGAAACAAAAATGACCAACATAGAAATATTAAATTTTAAAAGAAAATTAGGAATCAAAGAAATCATAGCATCACCAGCTATAGGAGCCTTAGGAGGCTTGGCCATTATATGGGATCCTCAATGCCTTTCAGTTGATATCATAGAAATTAGACAATTCTGGATGAGTGGACATGTTAGAAACTTAAGAAATAATCTAATTTTTAACATTATGAATGTATATGGCCCAATTCAAAACAAAGATAAACTAAGAGTATGGAAGGAGATTGAATCCTTCCTAAACCAGAGGCCAAACACTTTGGATTCTAGGTGGAGACTTTAATGTCATAATAAAAGCTTTGAAAAAAAGAGGGGGAAGGAGCTCACTACCCACAGTTTCCAAGGACTTTTCCAATTGGATAGAAATGATCTCTTTACTAGAAATTCCCACAAAGGAAAACTCCTTCACATGGAATAAAAGGAGACAAGGTTTTTGTAACATAGCAGAAAGTTGGATAGATTCTTTCTTAAAGGAAGTTTGATTAGTTCTGACCACTCTTTAGAGGCCATATCTTGGGATTTGATCATTACCTAGTAATGCTAAACATCCAGGCAAGGACAAAGCCAAAATAAATTCCCTCTAAGTTCAAACAAACATGGCTTAGAGATCTAGAAATCCTAAACCTTATCAAACATTGGTGGGATGAACCTAACTTTTCAGGATCCAAAATGTTCATTGTAGTAAATAAACTTAAATGGATAAAAAGGAAACTTCTAGAGTGGAATGCAAACAAATTCAGAAATATCTTTGATTCAAAACTAAAATTAGAAAAGGAACTGAGTGACATAAATTCTCAAGTAATTAATAAAGGAATGGATGATGATCTATTTTTAAAAGAGAAGAATCTGTTGTTGGAATATGAGGAGATTCTGGCAAGAGAAGAAATATACTGGAAGCAAAAATAAAGAGAAACATGGCTTGAAGCAGGGGATAAGAATACAAAAAAATTTCATAACAGCACCAAGTAGAGGAGAAACATAAATATAATTTCATATATTAAAGATGAAAGGGGAAACATAATAAATGATCCAAAGGAAATTGCCAAAGAATCAGTTCGGTACTTTAACAACATTCTCAATAATTGGGAACATTCAAATTTGCATAATTAGATGGAATTACTTAAAAACATTTTGAAAGTCATAACTAAATCTCAAAATAGAGCTTTAACATAAAAATTCACAATAGAGGAGGTCAAATCTTCTCTTATGCAGATGCATCCAGATAAATCCTTGGGCCCAGATGGTTTCTCTGCTATCTTCTTTTAGAAATGCTAGCATTTCATAGGTAAGGAGGTAACATAAGCATTAGAAAGAATCATAAATTTAGGCAGGATGCTGAAAGAAGTAAATAACACCTTTATTGCCCTTATTCCCAAAAAAGAGAAACCAAACAGCCTCAATGACTTTCGACTAATAGCACGGTGTAACACCCTACATAAGCTCTTAACTAAGACACTAGGTATTCGACTTCAAAAACTCCTTCCCCTTCTCATTGGTGAAGAAAAAACTTGGTTTGTCCTAGGCAGATCTATTTTTGATGGAGTCATCATTGCCCAAGAAACCATTCACTCGATAAAAAAACAAGAACCCAAGTATGCTCATCAAACTAGACATTAAGAAAGCATATGATAAGGTAGATTGGAGGTTCCTTTGCAAATGCACAGAAGCTTTTGGATTCTCTAGAAGTTGGATCAACCCAATCTTTGAATGTATATCCACACCATCAATATCGATATTAGTAAATGGAACTCCAAAAAGTTTTTTCAATATCTCAAGAGGTTTAAGACAGGGAGATCCCATCTCCCCCTTTTTATTCATTATTATGGTGGAAGCTTTAGGCAGGGCTATAAAAAAGGAATGAGAGAAATGATTAATTGAAGGCATAGCCATTACAATAGACATAGACCCCATGTCTCATCAACACTTTGTGGATGACACCCTTCTATATGGAGTAAGTAAGAAAAAAGAGACTAAAGCCTTTAAAAAGATCTTGGAATCTTACACCAAAGAATCAGGCCAAGAAATTAACCTAGATAAATCCAAAATCTTTTTCTTTAACACTGATAAGGAATTAGAGAAAGATATATGTAGGAACCTAAAATTTAAGCAGGGTAAGCTCTCTTGTAGATACCTGGGCCTCCCACTGGTAAAGGATGATAGAGCCACAGACATGTGAGATCTAATGATAGAAAAGATTAAAAAAAAAGAACTCTTGGAAGGGCAAATGGCTATCCTCAGCTGGGAGAGAAACAATGGTAAGGTCTATCTTGGTAGCCATGCCAACATATAAATTATCATGCATTTAGCTCCCCTCTAACAAATTGTCTGAAATTAATAAACACTTGAGAACTTTCTTCTAGTAAGGAAGTGGGGAAAAGAAGAAAATTTCCCTGATTTCCTAGGAAAATGTTTGTAAACCAAAAGATGAAGGTGGAGTTGGTCTTAAGAACCTTCAAGATCAAGGTAGAGCTCTAGGAGAAAAATTAGTGTGGTGATTATTTAGAAACCCGAAGGCTAAATGGGATAGAATTTTAATAAACAAATATCTTAAAGATAGACCCCCTATTAACATTTTTAGAAAGATTAACCCTCCAAAGGGATCCAAAATATGGAACTTTATGTTAGAATGCAGGCAAATTATTATGAACAAACTTACATGCCAGGTACAGGTGAAGAGGTACTTTTTTGGATAGATTCGTGGGGAGGCTACGAAGCCTTATCTAAAACTCTTAAAAAATCTTCCCTAAATAACCTCTTAGAAGAAAGAGTAGGGATCTACCTAAAAGATTATATAGTTTTTAATGGTGAAGAATGGAAGTAGAAATCCTTCAAAGATATTGGTTTACCCATATTAGTAGAGAAGCATCTAAGGGAAACACTCAACAAAAGAATGATCTATCTAAATAACTTCAAAGATATTTTAGTATGGGATGGTTCAAAAAATGAATAATATAACACAAGAGATGGATATAATCTCATCAGCAAGAAATATAAGAGACCTAAGACTAATATTCCAATCAACCTTTACTAGAACAAGGAATGCCTCCCCAAAGATGGTTTCTGCACCCGGCTAGCCCTTAATTATAGACTCCTTACCATAGATAGTTTTAAAAAGATGGTTTTTTCAAGCCCAAGTAGATGCCCTCTCTACGAGAATAGTGAAGAGGACACTGATCATTTATTTTTCAATTGTCCCTTCTCGAACCAATGCTGGAAATGGCTCCCTAGTAACTTGGGATGGTCATCTGCCTCTCCTTTTACTCTTCTTGAGATGATTCAAGCTTGGCCAATCATTAAGAGGGACAATGTATATGCCAACCTTTGGACATCTACCCCATTGATATTAATTTGGGAAATTTGGAAGGAGAGAAACAAATGAATCTTTAAAGAAGAAAGAATGGATTGGAGACAATTGTGTAACAAGATGGAAGTAGCCATTAAAGAAAACATTAATAGTAAAATGTCTAGAATTCAAAAATCAAATCTATAGCTGAGCCATTGGGATGAAAAAATGAGAAGGGCCTGGAAAGCGCTCTCCCTTCCTCCCTTTATAGGGTCAAGAGATCAAGGGTTGGTGTCTAAGAGGAAAAACTGTATATGGCATCCTCCAGAGGAGGGTTGGTTTAAACTTAATTTTGATGGGGCATCTAGAGGTAATCCAGGGGTAGCAGGTATAGGTTGTTGCATTCATAACTAGGATGGAGAAGAAATTGCATCGTTGGTGGCACCCATAGGATATGAAACTAATAATTGGATGAAATTTTTAGCATTAGTTAAAGGTCTTAGAAAAATTAAATCCCTAGGTCTACAACAATTAGAAATTGAAGGAGACTCGACTATCATTATTAATGCTCTTAGGAGAGAGACAACTCCAAATTGGAAATTGAATTCTCTCCTCTCCCAAGCCTTAGACTTGTGTAAATCTTTCAAAAAGGTCACCTTCAACCACATCTACCGAGAAGGTAATAAGAGAGCCGATGAACTTGCAAACAAAGGAGCTGATGACATCTCACTTCAATAGCAATATCTAGGTGTATACCACAATAATAGGTATCTCTAAGGATCCTTCTTATACCTTATCTCAGGGGTTTGATAGCTTAACCTTGAAACCATCCTTAGAAATGAATCTTTTTGAGACATGTATAGATGTCGAGTCATATAGGATCAAAATCTAAATAGTTATTATCATATCCCTATGATAGTCTCATCATATCCTCAACATTGAGAAATGTCCCACAATTTAAATGTTTCTTTTCATAGTTTCTAATCCATAAGGGCACTCTTACAGTTATATATATATATATATATATATATATATATATATATATATATATATATATATATATATATATATATATATATATAACCACACACACACACACACACACACATATATATACAATCAACTGAGTTATATTAATATATAGTTACTCATATAAAGACTTATATAGATTTATTTAATAGTTTACTCTCTCATTAATTTGCAAATATTTTTTAACCTGCATAAATAGATCAGAGGTACATTTAAATTGTTTCAAATCTTTATATAAGGGTAATCATATTTACAATGCTCAATATTTTATCAACATACCAAAGCATTAAAATCCATTTACATATAGCAATTTATATAAAATTATAGTTTTAAATATCCTCATAATTATATATAAGCATTTGATCAATGACTATTTTTGGCTCTTGTCCCCGTAGAAAGGTTAGAATTGGAGTGACCCCTAATGATCGATCCCTATTTATTTACTAAGCTTTAGTATGTATATAGCATTTTGTTGATAGCTAACTAATGAGCAAGTTTCATTTCAAGCTCCCTAGGTAAGCGGTCACACTAATTTTTAGAGGTTCCCCTCTCATCAAAAATCACCTTCAAGTCATTAGGGATACAAAATATATGTAGAGGGCCATCATATCTAGCAGCAAGCTAGTAATATTAATATCAGTCATTATGATTCTGGTGCCTTTCTCCTTTCCAAGAATCCATAAAACTCTAAAATGCTTAAATCTAGAAGAGTCTTAGACAAAGCTAGTTATATGCTCCCAAAAGCTTATAAGTACTTAACAAGTGGAAAGGACAAAGAATTAATGAAGGTGATATTTCGTATGATTTAAAGTGAGATTAAACCTCCCATCATGTAAGAGTAGGGATTAATGTCAACAGAGAAGCTTAAATAACATCGTGAATCGAGAATATCTTGAGAAATCTACCAGGGCAAAGGATGGAATTGAGAATTCTTACCTTTCATATGAAGGAGAACAGAAAGATGGCCTTTAGAGGAAACATCAATCCATAAATATGGAATGGAATCCTCAACCCTCTTTCAGATTCAGTGCACACAGCTCTGGAAAAGGGACTAGGGGATGAATTCTTTGACAATCAATTTACTATCCGTGTCAATGACCACATTGTAGGCATTTTTATCGCACTAGCTACCTTCAATGGAATAGACAAAGCTAGAATCATAGAAGCCACCAGAGTGATTTTTAAAGAAGTCCTCCTGGGTGGTTTAGAAAAGGCGGTGATGGGCATTGACAAGCATCTGACAATTCCCTTCCCGGAACTCTACATGAAAACAACATTGGCAGCCCTACCAAACATTCCAAATTTCCAATAGTTGCCAATGATATTTTTCAAAGATGAGGGGAAATTTGATAAACACTAGCTAGAAATGAGGTGAAACCTAGACTTTCTGATAACCACAGTGCTTAAGGAAGAGGTGGAAGTAGACTAGGTCTTGAATTATTAGAGAGAGGAAGGCTTCGACATTCCAGCAGAAGTGGATGAAGATGAGATCAACAAGGTAAAGATTGCAGCCCCTTTAGTAAGGAGATGTTCCATAAATAATTAGGCCGACAAAGAAAAGGAGGAAATCATCATTTTGCGTAAGAATGGTGAATCTTGGAGCTGCAGTGTGATCGGGAAAGATTAAGGGTAACTATATAAGATGAATAGTAGTATTAGGGTATAATAATTTGTATTATACTTCTGACAAGAAGTATTACAAAGCTTTTGGTTCTGGTCTATATGTATGGGTTTTGTGGTTTTGGACTTGGGATCTAATAGATATAATACATATGTATGGGTTTTGTGGTTCTGGTCTATATTCAAAGATAAACAAACATTCACACATATATAAATAGATATTCAACATATATCCATAAATTTTTATTTAGAATTATGCTTCTCAGCTTTAAGTTCAATATATTCATATATATACATGCATATATATACATATATATATATATGTATATATATATATATATATACATATATATATATATATATATATATATATATATATATATATATATATATTATATATATATGTATATATATATGATATATATATATATATATATATGTAATATATATATATATATATATGCATATATATATACATATATATATATATATATATATATATATATATATATATATATATATATTATATATATATGCATATATATTTATATATCTATGTATATATTATATATATATATTATATATATATATATATATATATATATATATATATATATATATATATGCATATATAAAGAGGTATACATATATATATGTAGATAATCATTTTGAATATTATCATAAAATGTCTCATTTCTACATATTTATATATATAAGTATAAATATAAACTCATATATTAACAAGGGGGAAAAATGATGAAGTTTAGTAGTCATTATTTCTTGAAGGATATTCAGGATATTGAAATAAATAGTTTGCCAGGCTGGTTTTTGCTGAGACCTCTGATGATTCGCATTCACATTCTTTAAGCATTTTTTGAAACATTTTATATTCTCTGCACAAGACCAATTTAACTTATACTGTATCCATCAAACATCTCTTTAATAAATGGCAACACAAATCAAGTTAAGAAGCCTCCAGAAACAAGTTGCCTTCAATGGAGAAATTTCTTCTAACATAATTAAGAAGATAATATTGATCAAATTTGACATTGTGGTAAGATCAGTATCTATTATCTTAGTAATGAGTATAAAGAGAATAACAATAGATATCGAGTTAATTCTGATATTTCAACAATGCTTATTGCTTCAGCCTTACAAGTGGATCTAGATATCAAGGCTATTGGAGGCCTTTGCAGAAGAATTTTTAAAAATAAATATTTGGTGAATTTGGATAAAGTACTAAATAGTATTCGTATTGATTTATCTATTCCCAAGACTAAGGACTACAATAGTAGAGTCATCAACCACAACATTGTTTCCACCTTTCCTATTCTTGAAACTGAGGACTGGGATAGATATTTAGAAGAGATCCCTTCAATTAGAAGGAACCTGGACTTCTTACTATTTTTTACCCATTTGAGATCTTCTGATATAAATTGGATGAATGAATTTATTATGGAAGATGGCATTAGGCTAAGATTGGCTCAGGAAGAAGAAGGCTCTACTGTGTCCTCATTCTCTTCAAACATGACCTGAAAATATTTCAAAACCTTTGGGAACAAGTTTGTAATATTCAAATTAATTCGAAGAGAGGTTTTTATTTTATGTTTGTAATGTAAATTTTCCGCTTTATTGCATTATTTAAAAATCTACCCAATCTCTATCTTTAATTAAATAAGGAACCTTGGAATTAATTTCAAATCCGTATATAGTTAAAGTAGATATTGCAAAATCTTAGCCACATTTTGATAAAGATTTCCCTGAAAGGTACAACTAACTCATTAAATACATGTCTGGTGTCATAAATTGACACCGTCAATATAGCATGCATAACCTATCCTTTACTCGAAAGACAGTAATAAGTAGTCACTTTCCACTGGAAAAATCATTTGTAGATTGCAATGGAGTCAAATATCAAGCTCATTTCCCTCGCGGAAAATAGGCTGACTGCTTTTAGGGGAATGATCAAATCTGAGAGATGGGATAAAATACTGCAAATAGATGACTTGGGTCAGAGGGTGGTCAAAAAGATAATGGGTGAGGATATTTTTAATCATGAGTTTGTCTACAGGGTTAACAATGATATTGTATGCACCTTTGCAGCTATCCTTCTCACGGTCAAAATCCCCTAAAGGAGCGGTAATTTTTGCATGCTTGAAATTATTTGATGATAAGCATTGTAGTGAGCTTTTATTGGCTATAAATAGTGTTAATTCTAACCTTTTGATCTTGTTCCCAGAGGATTACATGGTGAATCCTATGGGCTCCCTGACCCATAAGATTCATTGTGCAAGAAGACCAATTTTGGTCTTCAAAGATAAAAAGATATTTGATGACAAGGTAGATATTATCAAACGTAATGCATATTTTTCTTCTAAAATGGTTGAAGGTAAAGTGATGCGAAGATATTAAATGGGTTAAAGAATATCTACTCATGGAAGGTTTTGAAGTAGAATCTGACTTCGGAACTATGTCAAATTATATGACATTCAACTTTTCTCGCTTGCAATCGTTAAAAAATTGACTAAGGGCTTTAAAGCGATCAAAGGAAAAAGGAACTTTGAGTCAAGGATAGAAGACCCCTTTGAGGACAAGGAAGAACTGGTGTTCCATACCCCAGTAAGGAAGAAATGAGGGGATTTAATGATTTAATGTTTTTTTTCTAGCTGGACAATCCTAGGATTAAGTATTAAGTGTTAAATTAACAGGTACAAACTTTCGTATTAATTATGTTTTTGTTTTTTGGAACTATATGAACTAGTCTAAAGACAATTTAGAAAGTAATGACAACTCCGCTAATACTGTGTATTTGTTTGAAGTAAGCGATATGTATATGCATTGTACTATTCATTAATTGATATGGTTAAGTATTTGCATGAACACATGAAAGTAAGAAGGCATATATCTATATATATGTGTATATATACAATCAAATTTATGTATATGCATATTCTCAGGTAGATATTTAGACTTACAAATATACAACTAATGACAAAAGGATTTTGCTTCTCCTTTGACAGATCATCATCATTAATTTTTACATATTTTTTAAAAAATGATTTAATCCATTGGGTAGGCATGCATTTATTAAGAAGGGTCATAGGCTGCGTGATTTTTCGTATGTTAGTTGATGAAATTATATCTACATAGAAGTTTCCAAGAAATGAATAAATATCTTTATGATAAATTGTAAGTTTTGGCTCCAATATTTATGTTAAATCTCTTGCTGGGTATGGAAGCTATTAATTTTCTTGGCAAAAGTCGAAGGACTAAATAACTTCTAATCTGTTGCTGAAATGAAATTACTTCTAATTCCTGGTTCCAAATGAAGCTCTTTTATCTTGAAGCAAATATAGAAATTTTGTGACATCCTCTAAAGAAGGAACCCTCATGATGGTTTTGTTCTTCTGTTTCCCTTCCTCTTGTGCATCTATAATAAGGCTCTCAACCATGAAATTAACATAAGGATCTCTGGTAAAGGATTACGGTTGGGTTGTCTTCAAAGTATTGACAACTCATTATCTTTATAAGGAGTTAAGCTAGAAGATAGTCATCAAGTTAATTTCTCTAATTTGAAGACCGTTCTCAGAAGAAATCCTCTGTTTTAATTTCTGAATATATAGAAGGCTTTAATTTATCTAATAAAGGGACTGGGCAACTTGGAATATATGGTTATGAATTCTCAATTAGGGATCTCTTGTCTTCTATCATCATTTTTGATTAACAAAGGTGGTAATTTATTCTTAGTCATTAAAAACCATCCGTTTAAATGCATACATTATTTATGGCAAGTAGTTAAAGTTATCCTTAACTTCTTTCAACTCTATAAAAGTAGGTTATTTAGTTTATTTTATATTTGACAGACTTCAATTAGTTGTTCTCTGGCATGCCTCCCTCCATTTTTATACACACACACACACACACATATACACACACACATATATATACACCTATATATATACATATAAATAGATATATAGTATATGTATGCATATATATAAGGATATGTATCTGTATAAGTGTATATATATCTATACACACACACACACACATATATACATACATATACACACATACATACATACATACATACATACATACATACATACATACATACATACATATAT